>JAFFZH010013047.1:0-19045 GCA_018420115.1 Euura saliciscinereae
TGAATGAATTGTTTCCACACGATTTTAGGAACAAATGTTTTTCTGTCTATGCACGAAATAAAATATATCGGTGGACCGATTTTAGTTTATCTCGTCTCAAACTGTTCAGTAAAGAGGCCATTTCGAAATGAACGTACAACTATCTGATAACTTTATTTTTACTCGAGTTATCAAGAAAAGTAACGTATATGAAAACAGAAAAACGCTATTTTATCCTAGAAAATGATAAATATCTAGTAAAATTTTGATCGTATCGAAAAGTTCTATAATAGGTTCATTCTAATCATGCCTCTTTACTGAATAGTTTGAGACCATAGAAAAACTGAACTCGGTCTACTGGTAGATTCTATGTATTTCGTGCATCATAGATACAAAAATGGGTTCCTGAAATCGTATAAAAACTATTCTAAAATATGAAAAATGACTTTTGGCAATTTTGGCTTATACTTTAAATTTCAAGGTACCCCCTAAAAATCGATGATTTCTATAGTAAATCAGACTCAATACTGAGCAGAGAGAGTTATTCAACCTCCTCGCTGACAAGTCCGAACCTGAGCAGGTCACTGTATACCCAACGAATAGCAGACAAGTATTATATCTCAAGATCCTCCAGTAAGAAAGAAAACGATTAGTGTAAAAGATATACGGAATCGATAATCATTCATCCAATTGCATTTGTGGTCTGAGGAACATTCGCTGAATAATTACAGAGGAGAAGTCTCAAATTGAATTTTCAGCGAATAAGGAAAATAATATTTAAGTTCGATGTCGGGGCCCCTGACACCCGGGGCCCCGGGCACGGGCCCCGCGGGCCCATGCCTAAAGACGGCACTGCAGTGGCACAATTTGAGATGTCACGTTATTCCATACTGCCTTCGATACCATGGGTTGGAGAAAGATTCAAACAAAAAATAGACATAAAATCTGGAACTCGGACTAATTCTCTGGTTTGTCTTCACCTGCAGGTCTCGTTCTTGTGAAGGTTCATGTTTCCTTCGCACTCAATGGCAAACTATTCCAGCAATTTAGCAATATGAATCCAATGACAAGTGTACGTCTGCAATGATGCCTATAGTCATGGCGTCGATCCACGTTTTAATCTGCAGCGTTTTACTTACTCGCTAATGAATACGTCAGCCACACAGTTTGTTGCAGCCTCATCAATTCAGGGAAATTGAACTTCGTCTGCAAGACTTCCAAATGACGAGGAGATCTTGATATCCTTCCTTTGAACTTCCTTTGTCCATCCGAGCTGTCCGGGATCCGATGGAGCAGAGTGAGAGGCATCGCGGTGGTATCGTTACAATCTCAGAAGACGAGGGAAATTGATCTTCTCCCGCAGGACATCATGATTATAATAGAAAATCTTGTTGTCTGGTTAGAGAGATTGTCTTTTGATTTCCTTTGACTTTGCTGTAGCATCTTGTATGCGTAGAATTTACTGGTGTGTGTGTGCTTGCATGCAGATGATATGTAACATAGCTGCAGTTAAGGTCGATACGCATGCCTTGTTTAATGTGTGGATTCTTTCTCATAGAAAATTCAGTTCTTAATTGTTATGGTGCGAACGTGCGTATCAGAAATCATTGTGGATGCGATTATGGAAATACTGGATCGCCTGAGTTGTCTCACGACTCGGCACGACTACGCATGATAACGAGTTCGGGAACTTTGAGAGTCAGGACCTACGAAGGCACCCTGAAAAAAGTACAATTCACAAATAGTTATTTGTGTATCAAGGGCGCAAATAGTTATTTGTGTATCAAGGGCGCAAAAGGCTATTTTACGAGTATGCTCGTCATAATAGCCTTGCGCCCATGATGCACACGATGTTTTTCTCAACACCTGGTCTGCAAAAATGCCTCTTTTCAGACCGAGTGAGCGGGCGGAAAACAGCTCTTTGCGCCCGAGGGCAGGAAAATAGTCGTTTCTGCCCGCTTTAGCGGAAAAACTGGTCTTTCTTACCGAATAGTCTCCCAGCGGAAAGAAAGAGTTCCCGGTCGGTAAAGCCGCACTTCGCTCCCCCAAAATAGGTAGCGAGATCGGACTTTCCGTTCATGTATGGAATAAAGTCTTTTATTCAAGTAAGTGAATCTAGTTCAAACAGTTCTACAGTATATTACTAGTTTAAGAGAGATCTTATTCTTATAAGAGAGTAGTTATAGAAGTGAGTCCAGCTGATTCAGTCAAGACTGAAAGCTCGGTCAGCGAAGTATCGAGTGATGCACCGTCAGGCTTATGCGAAAAGAGTAAGATAGCGGGGTGCAGGTATTCTAACAATAAGATCTAGTTAACCAAGTCTAAGTCTAAGCGTGTGTGTGTGTGTGTGGGGGTGTGTGAGGGTTTGTGAGGGTAGGCGACGTATGGACCGCGGTGGGACCAGACGTGACATATCTATGCGTTTCAGAGGTTTTTAAAGGTTTTCTGAAAAAAAGTATAAAAAGTAAAAAAATATCGATGCGACCTTATACCTTTAGCTTGTCAAATTTTTTCGTTGAAAATTAAAAATTTTGGAATTTCGTCCGAAATTCACTTTATCTATGCGTTTCAGAGGTTTTTAGAGGTTTTGTAAAAAAAAAAGTATAAGAAATAAAGAAAATATCGATGCGACCTTTAATACCTACCTTCAGGTTTTAAATTTTTTTTTGTTAAAAATTAAAAATTTTGGAATTACGTCCGAAATTCAATTTATCTATGCGTTTCAAAGGTTTTTAGAGGTTTTGTAAAAAAATTGTACCATAAAAAAAATGTCCGATGCGACCTTATATCATTAGTGAACACGATTTTTTTTTTGTTCAAGTGGAAGTAAAAGGACGTAACCGCCCGTACCTACGACCTTTCACCGTTAGTCCATCAATTTCGCAATTCCATGTTTTCTGAACGTATTTTCACAGTTTTTGCGGAAATACGGAGAAAAAAAAATTGATATGCCCTTTTACCTTTATGCATGGTAAAAAGTCGTATATTGGTGCATACGTCCTTATACCATTAGACACGCGATATTTAGCAAATTAAAAATACTGTTCTGTAATTTTACAATCACTATACAATTCAGCAAATTCCAAACACGGTTTTATATTTTCCCATTTGATCGAGTTTAGTAAAATCAGAAATATAATTGCGAATTTAAAGAAAAAATTTAGTAATTCCCTTTGCTACACCGAATTTGTAATTTTGCAAGGCTTTTGTGTCGTAAATGTGTAGTAAATTCACGAAATTTTTTTACAATGTAGCCTGCTTTCGCCAAAAAGCTCATCGCTTTTTTGCGTAAGACAGTACGATCGCACAGTGCTAGTTTCTAATAGACCGTATTTCAACGCCCGCTCTTGTAACTTCAAAGTTGACGAAGTTAGCGACAGCGGTTTTTGAACCGGAAGTCGGACCGGGTATAGAATGAAATTTTTACATCTTCAGGGTGAAAACAGTATCCTGTACAAATTTCATCGAAATTATTCCATTCAAATGTACCTGTGAAGTTTGCAGAACTTTAAAATTTTTCTTGGTAATTTACCACGAACACAAAACCTCAATTGTTGATTTAAAAAAATGTTCCGTACCCTTCCAGTGGTTGCAAATTTAATAAGTGATGTAAAATACTGCCTTTGACACTAGATCAAATTCACAGAAATTTTTGAATTTCCTTGGCGAAAATATCGCGGAATTCCATTTTCTGTGATATTCAGTGCAGTATACGTATTTTGTTATATTTAAGATCCCCGGGATCAGAGGTCCCCGGTATAAAACCCTTTCACCTACCAATCTATGTATAACGACCAGCGCTTTGATTATGGATTAAATTATTACAAATCCGCTTTGATTATGGATTAGATTATTACAAATCCAAATCTTTCGAAATTTGTATGTAATTATAAATGTAATTATACAAAATATAAAATTTTGCAACCTTTTTCGAATTACGAAATTTTTATGACCGGGGTTAGGGTGTCTTTAATCTTAGAAAGATCGTACTTACTTGTTGTTGAAGTTGATTAGCGAAGGATCGAAGGTGAGTATGAAGACAAGTATAAAGCTGAATAAAGGCGAGAAAAGTGAATTGAAAGGTGAGTAGATGAAGCACTGATTTTATTCAGTTGAAAAAACGAAGTATTACTTTTATAAGAAAAGAATTATAAGTAAAATAAAACTTATAAAAAAATATTATACGATTAATTATTAGATTTTATTATAATAGTTTCTAGGATTGAGCAACTGAACATGTAACCGAATAACGCATGCTGGGCTATGCCCTCGACATCGACCCACTGGGCGGTTAAAATCGCATCCTGGTAATAATGAGACAACCCCGGACAACCCCAACGGGTTTTTTCTTCACTTCAGTCATAACCGGCATTTAGACAACAGTACTCTCTCGACTGACTGACGCTAACAGTTCAGTTACTCAATCATCAATTTTACGACTTATTGTTAGAATAAAACAGTTCAAACTTATAAATTTATTATACTTTCAAATGTTAAGTTTTATTTTACTTATAATTCTTTTCTTATAAAAGTAATACTTCGTTTTTTCAACTGAATAAAATCAGTGCTTCATCTACTCACCTTTCAATTCACTTTTCTTGCCTTTATTCAGCTTTATACTTGTCTTCATACTCACCTGCGATCCTTCGCTAATCAACTTCAACAACAAGTATACTTATAAGTACGATCTTTCTAAGATTAAAGACACCCTAACCCCGGTCATAACAATTTCGTAATTCGAAAAAGGTTGCAAAATTTTATATTTTGTATAATCACATTTATAATCACATACAAATTTCGAAAGATTTGGATTTGTTGTAAATTGGTTGTCCGGACTGTCGGCCTACCGAGTATCATTCGTTCGCAACTATTTCAAATTATGGCGGGTCCCAGTCACAAGCATTGAAAGCAAGTGAAAGTTACGCCACGTAGCGGGCAAATCCAGCGATTACTAAAGACAGGTTCAGACAGGCTTGCTCAATATTCGGCTAAACACAGTTGGAATTCGGAATTTGAGTACCGGCGACTTGAGATTCCTCCTGAAAGCAGAAACACAGGCAAGTAGTCAAAACAAAAACATGTCAGGTTCGAATATGTTCATTGTAGGAAACCGTCATCCCTCAATTATCGAAATCAGAGGCCAATATTGCTGAAACATAGGTTAAATACGCGTCTCGACGCACATAATTTTCCCGCGTATCCGAATTCTTGTCAGTTCGAAACTTACACAACTAATTGCGATGTAGGCTCGATGTAACCTGCCTCTTTTCTTTGGCCACTTGATGAGAATCACGTTCCGTTGAAAATTGATGTCCGTTGACAAGTAACCGAAGATTGGCGTAAAATGTCGAGGATACGAAGACTCGAGATTCAGGGTATCCGGAACTTCGGTCCCGGCGAAGAGGGCAAGAAGGCACCGACCATACACTTCAGCCATCCGCTGACCTTGATACTCGGACCGAATGGAACCGGCAAAACGACTATCATCGAGTCCCTCAAGTACGCGACTACCGGAGACTTTCCTCCGGGATCTAGCGGCAGATCTAATTCATCCAATTCATTCGTTCACGATCCCTTGCTGACCAACGAGAGCTCGGTAAGCGTGACTGAATCCGAAGACGAGTTTTTCGGCACTTTTGACTTACGTATGTTATTATCATCAGGTGAGGGGCCTAGTGAAGGCTGAAATCCTTGATACCAAAGGGCACAAGGTGACGGTGTCACGGAGAATGGAAGTGGTACAGAAAAAGTTTTCGAAAAAATTTCAAACGCTAGACTCGACGTTGTCTAGGGAAGATAAAGACACAGGAAAGGTAGAGATGACAATATTTCGCAACTATTCTATGATTCAACAAGTGTTTTTTTATTTTCCGAATCTAGTCAAAGTCGATAAGTCATCGTTGCGCGGACTTGGATATGGAGATGGGATTGGCTCTGGGAGTATCGAAGCCGATCTTGAATTATGTGATATTTTGCCATCAAGAAGATTCGACCTGGCCGTTAGAGGATGGAAAGAAGTTGAAAGAGAGATTCGACCAGATATTCGATTCTGACAAGTACAACAAGGCGGAGGAAAAGATCAGAAAGTATAATCTGACGCTGAAGGGAAATCTACGAATTTTGAAGACAGCGAAAGGTGGCCTCGAAGTTATACTCGAAGAAGCTAATGAGAAGAAGAAAAGCTTGGATCAGTTTGAAAATCGACTGGGAACCTCGATTAAGAGAGTTTCTGAAATTATGCAGAGAATGTCTCCGCTTACTGAGCAGATAAAGGAGATTCGCAACACTGAGAATCATTACATCAACCTGAATGCAGAGAAGGGTATGAAAAATGCTTCGCATCATATCTGATCAATCGATGCCTAATTTTCTATTACAAGTTTCAATCAGGGATTTTATCAAATTTACAGAGTCGAAAAAAACTGAATACGTCCTTTTGAAAGAGCAAATGGACGAGTTGAAAAGAAATATAAAAATCCTTCACGAGGGAACAACGGAGGAACTTCACAAAGAGATTGAGGCGTTTGAGAGTATACTTTCTGAGATGGAGAACGAGATGGGAATAGTAAGTTTCATAGACACAGCGCTGGATTTTCGGTCTCTCGTTGTACCGACAAAAAATTTCTTATACATCACAACAGGTTTCTGACTAAAAAAATTTGCATTTCAGTTGAAAACTAAATTGAAAGAAATTACCGCAGAAGAACGCAAGCTGAAAGTCGTTATCGGTGATCAGCAATTAGCGATTGGGAAATTGAAACAACAGGCTCAAGCACAAGAGCGGAATATTGCGACTAGAAATCGCAAACTTAAAGAAATGCTACCGCAGTGGGGTCTGGGAAAAGTCGGCGACGAAATCACAGAAACAGGTATACCTCACTTTTTGCTCTATTTATCTTATCCTTCGTCACATGCTTCGATATCTTTGTTGTTCTGCAGAGGCCGCCGTTTGCTTGAACAGATTTAAAGAGAAGTTGATCCAAATGGAAACGACTATCAAAGATACACTCCTCGAACATCAAGCTGTGGAAAAGAAATTACAGAAGGATTTGGACGATACCAGAGATCAGAAATCGAAGCTTGAATCCGGGAAGGTCATGCTGAGTAAACAGATTGCTGAAAAGCGAAGGGACGCAGCTAGAATGCGGGCGCAAGTGGACGAGGTAGACTCTCCTTCCTCCGTAACTAAATAATAGAATTCTTAATCTATGTGCGTTCTGTTTTTGCAGGTGAACACGTCGGCCAGCAGACTGGATATGATTGATTTAAAGCTGAGAGAAGCGGATACGGCAGTTGACATACTCTCCGGAAGTTTCAACGCCGTTGCAGAAAAGAAGAAAATAGAAGATGAAATCAAGAAACGTGATCAGATGGAAGCGAGCTTGGATAAAGTGAACAAGGAAGTGACACTGCTTCAGCAACAAAGTTCATTGCAGGCTGAACTCGACCTTCTCAAGTCATCTCTGACGGCAAAGGAGAAGGACATTCAGAAATTGTAAGTTATCATTGGTTGAACTCTTGAAAATCTCAAACATTGATTCGAATGACGTTTGTTTCATCAGGAGAAATAAGCACCAAGATACTCTGAAGATGCTTTTAAATGTCGAAGTCTTACCGGAGTCAGATATGAAACGGGCTCTTAGTCGTCTTCAAGAAAAACTCGTGAGTTTGACCATTGAATTAATGCCACAAAAAGTAATCACTGTGATATTTTATCAATTGATTTATTTCAGACTGATCAAATCAAAGATTTGAATAATCGCATTCAGAGAGAACAAAGAGAGTTGACAAGTCTGGAAACAACCAAGAAACATCAAGAGCGTGAATTTCAGGATAAAAATTCTGAGCTCGAGGGTAATGGCTGCGTTCTTTTATCACTTTCGATTTTTCACTCTGATAATAATTTCCCATTTAACACGGAATTGGCTATAAATTTGATCACATTTCTTTTTTTCACAGGAATCCAAGATGAAATATCCTCTTTGTGCCGCGGAAGAGATTACAATGAAGTTTTGCTACATGCTAAAAAAACTGTACGTGACTTGGAAGACGCCAGAGGAGTCTACCGTTACAAAAGTTTGGCGTACAAAGATTTCATCCAAAAGACAAACTCGTGTTGTCCTCTTTGTCACCGTGATTTTACTAATCCACAAGAACTCGAGGAATTTAAATCCGAATTGAATGACGAAGTAAACAAGTATCCTAATCAATTGAAGACGTGCGAAGAGCAGTTGAAAGTCCAACAAAAGCGATACGATAGTTTGCTTCAGTTGGATCCCCTCGTTAAAACAGCTACAAAACTGGAAGAAGATACGTTGAAAACTCTGAAGTGAGTTGGACCAACAGAGTAAATTATTCAATCGGGGATCCGCATGACATGGTCTCGATGGTTGTTCTAATGATTATAAAAATTGCTTCTTTGAACCAGAAATGACCTGAATCAGACGAAACAAAAAATGTCAGAGTCTCATACTCGAATTGAGAATTTACAATTGGAACTGGCCGAACCGGATAGTAAGCTGGCCCAGTGCAAGGATATAGTTGGCGATGTGGCGCTATGGGATCAGTATTCAGCGGAAGTTATGAAACTCAATCAGTCCATCACTCGCGTCAAAAGTTCTTTGCCCAACCAAGGTAAACCAAAACAAGTTTTTTTTTCAGTGAAAACTGTTATTGTTAGTTGAATCTCATCATTTTCTCAACAGTTGGAGATAAATCGATGCAGGAAGCTCAAGCTGAACAAGAATCGCTGAGAGAGGCAGTGAGCAGTGTCCGTAAGAATGTAGAGTTGTTGAGATCATCCCTTAACTCGCACAATGATAAGTTGCAAAATGCGAGAGAAACTAAGAACAGACTTATCGAAGAGCAGTTGAAGATGACGTCCGAAGTGCAAAAGCTAAAACAGTTGCAGGATAAGTTGAAAGATTTGAGTAGCGAAGAAATATCTCTTCAAGAAAACGTACAGGAATTGCAAAAGAAAATTGGGCCAATCAATCAGCAGCTCGAAGCAAAGGATAAGTTGTTGCAAAAGACAAAGGTAGAGCTTTTGCTTGGTGAATGTTCGTTCTGAATTTATCGTGAACTATGAATGACTATTTTATTTTTGATACAGAAAGAGCATCAGGAGATTATGGATGAAGAGCGAAATGCAATTTCTAAGAAATCACGAAGCCTGCATGATTTGGAAGTAACCCAATCCGAAATCGACGAATCCATTCGTCACGGGGTCGTAGATTCGTTGAGGAGATCTGAAACCGATATGAAAAAGTACGAGAAGAAATTAGAAGAACTGGAGAAGAGCGAATGCGAGACTTCTACCAATATCAACAACATATTGAGTCAGATTTCCAAGCAAGAGACACGCAAACGTGACTTGAACGACAACAAGGCGCTGAAGCAGAAGATAGCGAGCGCGGAAGGACTCCAACAGACGATCGCAGAGTTGAGGTCGAAACTAGGTGGCATGAATTATCGCGAGCTGATGGAAAAGAAAAAGAGATTAATCGACGAAGAAGAAAGTCTCGTTCGAGATGTACGCCTTTCCATTTCGTTATCTTTAAATAATCTGGATATATTTTCATTTCGTACTCTCATCCGTGTTTTAGAAAAACAAAGAGCAGGGCAGTCAGGATGAGATCGAACGAAACATCAAGCAACTGAAAAAAGAATTGAACAAAGACACGTACAGACTGGCCCTAAGAAATTACATTAACAAATGCGCCGACATTGAGGCGAGTATCTACAGATGTGCAAAAGCTTGAAAACTTGAAAATACCAAACCGCAATTTGCCTGTAACATATTTTTGTTATCAGGTGCATGAAGAAGCGATCAACAACCTGGTAGCGTATACGTCAGCCTTGGATAAGGCGATCATTGAGTATCACGAAGAAAGAATGGCTTCGGTGAACAAGATTATTCAAAATCTTTGGGAGCTCATTTACAAAGGAAAAGATACGACCTCTATTCGGATTCAGACCGAATCTACTGAAGGAATCGGCGATAAGAGGAGGACCTATAATTATAGGGTCGTTCAGGAAAAACAAAAAATATCCATGGATATGAAGGGGCGCTGCAGTGCGGGCCAAAAGGTCAGAAACAACATGACACAGGGATAATTCGCAAACATTCGAAAGCATTTCTACATCAGTAAAAATAAACGTTGGTTTCAATTTCAATGTTACGCAGGTCCTAGCCTCACTGATAATCAGATTGGCCTTAGCTGAAACATTTGCTAAGAACTGTGGGATATTCGCATTGGATGAACCAACTACAAACCTGGATAAAGCCAATATGGATAGCTTGGCTCAGGCATTGGCTAAGTAAGTTCAATGCAAAGTATATAATCCCAACTTACGTCATTATCTGACCTAAAACTTATTTTTTTCAGAATTGTGACCATCCGTTCAAAGCATCAGAAGAATTTCCAGTTGATTGTAATCAGTCACGATGAAGACTTTGTTGGTCACCTAACAAAAGTCGATAAAGTTAGGAAAATATACGCACTTTATCGAAATGATCGGTAAGTAATTTTGATTCATGTTCTTCTCGATCTGAAAAACCCTTGATGTATTCTTCACTGTATTAGGAACGCTTGTCTTTAATAATTGAATTAATATCTGGTTCCAGAGGACTGACTGAGATTAAAGTTGTGTGTACCGATCCCACTCATGGAGCAGTGGCGAGTGGGTCAGGCAATCAAGAATCGTCCGGTGAAGAAGCTGATGCCGAGACTGAAAGCCGTTCACGTAAACGGAGACAACTTGCCGAGACTAGGGAGCGATTGTTGAAAAATGATTTGTCCATTAGCCCACCTCGTAAAAAGAGAATTACGAAAACAGACGGCTAGCTGTCGAAGTTCGTTTCTACTGGTTTGTCATTATGTGTACTGCGCAGGAAAGAATTGCCTTATTCAACAACCAATTGATACTTGATAATAATTACATTATATATAAACATGTTACAGGTGTATTAATACGTTTGTTAGTTTTACTATCTTTATTTTTTTTAATTTTTGTTTATGAGTATTGATTATAAATACTATGTTACTATTCACAATAAAATAAACTAATGTTCGTAATAAACCTTTGATTATATTTTTACTATTATTATTATTTTTTTCCGAAGTGTAAAACTGAAAACATTGCGATTTGAAATTATGAAATGAAGAATATTCACAATCAGACGTTAGAACCCAGGATAAGCTGAGTATTGGAGAAACAGACACCACCATAATAAAGAAAGTGAATTACAATTAAGATTATTAATGCTTGGTAACTGTATTGCATTTATTTCTAATCTTCTTAGTTTCTCTAGTACAAAACATTTTAATCCACACCCTGGAATATAAAGGATTGGTCCTTCCTAGAATTTCTGGATACTTTCAGGTACTACCTACCTACCTGATTTTCGAGAACCCTTTTGTTTCTCCATTTCACCGTGATCGAGGAGGATACCGAAATCTGGGCAAGTGCAGGGAAAGAGTTCATTAGTCTCGGTCTACTGTTGGATACAGAGCTATAATTTCCCAGTGCATCCAATTCATTTACGATTTTACAAAATACATACTCGTATCTTTGGTTAAGTTTTGCAAACGTGGATCTTTGCTGTAACTCTAATTTGTAAGTATGTATTAACAAATTGAAGATCGTACTACATACAAGACAGTACTACATAACTGAGTGTGGACCATCTCATAACGTTACTTCGAAGAGAAATCAATCGCATGTGCTTGCATACTCAAATTTGTAAAATTTCCAAAATCCTTCACACAAAGAACTTGCAAACAAGTCACGTGTAGTTGTTTTTCCATTGATTGTTCATTTATAACTAATACCAATAGTTCTCAAACAATTCATTTGAACACGCTTTGAAAGAGTGTGATATAAGATTGTGACCTTACAGTATTATTGATATTTGTGGGCTATTCCACGTGAAGCGGCCTACACAATCGACATGCAAAATTAAGAAAATATCTGAGAGGTGACTGATCCGCTTCACGTGGAATAGCCCATATTTGTAACTTTTCGAAGAGTTGAATACATGAAGTAATTGATTCAAGTTTTTCGAAATGTATTCGCGTCTAGAGATAATTGCAACTATAATTAGAAGAGTTTTCTCATTTTATTCTACGACGTGTTGCGAAGGGTTTTCAAATATCTGCGCAGACCTATCACGGGCACGCGCATATCTTATGCCGTTATGTCAGTATGTCACGTGGTGTTTGACGTTTGGGGTGTCAGACGTAGTCGTAGTTTGACAGATTCTTTAGCTCATTTGAACCCCATCTAACTCTTTTATCACGGTTACCCCAACAATGTTGATCCTGCATCAAATCACGGCATAAAATTTAGAGTTCATGCAGTTCTCTGAGACCCTCGGGATGCGATTTCATTTTCAACTTAACCTAACAGCACAGCACCGCGTTCTCTACATGATATCAGAGTGTTTAAACGAGTGACAAGAACAAAAGTACGTCATCAGGCGCTACAGCAGGCAATAATTGCGTTACCAATTTCGAAACAAATTCACGACGTCTCAGTCCGCATGAGGCGATCATTGGTACACAATATCCTAATGCACTAAAATAATCGAACTAAATGTCCTGCTATACACAAAATGCATAAAAAATACGCACTACCTGTATCAAGATGTTTTGTTATTATTCATTTAATTATTGTCTTATTGTAGTCAACTGCGATGGATCCCAGCACAGAAATCCGCAAACTGAAGCCTGCAGTGTTGTGGAAGCTGACCAGAATTCTCGCGCTTTCCGATTCATGGAAAACTGTTCTGGCAAATGTGCTAAAGGACGGAACTGATAATGTTTATAAATTCAACACCGAACACATAAGGTCAAGCCCATGTGGGACGCCAGAAATACAAATTTTTAATGGCAAATAAAATAAAATAGCTCTACGGTACTATTTTAGTCTTATCCTAATCCATGCATTTCTTCCATTTCGCCAGGTTAATCGAAGAAGCCAGTCGCCAACAACAGAAGTCAGGTGCGGAGATCTTCCTCGAGGAATGGGGCACAATGGGAAAGCAGAGACCCACGTTGAAATCGATGTTAGATCTTCTCGTCAGGGCGGAGCTGTTTTGGGCCGCAGATTATGTCGCGGTTGATCTGCTAAAACGTAATTAACGCTATCAAAGACATCAGGAAATACACTCTCCACAGACTCACTTTATGCTGCCGCCATCTAGCGAAGATCATCTCGAACGTCCTTGAACAACAAGTTCATGTGAAGAATAACTGAGAGATCCTGGGGATTTTGAGATGCAGATAGAAAAAAGCTTGTTGCTCAAATGGTTTTTCACATCTGCACTCGTTTTTGTAGAAATATTTAGTGTCTTTTGTTATCTGTTTTTTTTATTACTGCATACGACGTTTCAGATATTCACCACGAGTCGAATTGAACAGCTTTTTCACACTTTCAGAGCCTCCACCAGAGAGACCGACATCCGGACCGGCTGCTGAGGTTCGCATCTCTGACGACGAACTCCTCAATATGTGCAACACAGCGTCTTCGTTGGACAGTGCTTTGAATGAAATGGACTACCCGTCTCAACTCTCCGCTGAAAATGCAGTCCAGCATCGGGAAGAACAGGCGCAAAATGAGACGCGACTTCTCGAGAAGGAATTCACCGAACGAGTATCGAATTTGAGAATATCTCCGGCAAATGAGGGTCACAACAATTCCAATCAGACGCAGTTCAGCGAGAGCAATGTTGAAAATCCGACCGAAGATTCTAATTTGATCAAATTCAGCACTAGCACTATTCCCAGTTCGGGGGCAACTGATTTTCATGAGAAGTTTTCTTTGGCAAACAGCGCTTGCAATACGCCTTTGAATAATAGCGAATATAGCGCCCAGCAAACGATTAGAAAAGAATATATTCCGGTACAGGAAAGCAGTTCAAGTACATCGAGTACTTCTACATCAGGCAGTGGGTCTGCTTCTTATCTGGATAGTCGCGCCATATTTGAGCTGCAGACTAGCGAACTCCCAGCTGTTCTAGAATGTATCCAGACAGGTCCTACATACAGTAGGACCGAATTGAGGTCAAACGAATTACCCCAATTTGTTGTTGATATTGCTCAACAACGTGATGCGGGATCATTCGCCGAACCGATTCTTTCAAACGGTTCAATTTCGTCTACATCTTCCAATTATTTGACCAATGTTACAAGGTCGTCACACAACAATACAGAGAGCAATATACCAAGTCTTCATTTTGATTCCGAACGCTTGGAAAATACTGAGTTGGTATCTGCAGAGCTACCGCAATTTGTGGCTGATTTAGGACACCGTCAGAGTCAGGGTAATTCTACAGAGATTGGTGATGAGAGTTCAGAGTTAGCCGATGAATCTTCCAACGGAGGGTACGCTGGCCAATTCGTTGGCGATAGCAACGAGTCGAGCAATCAGTATTTGCTACTGAGTTCGCAAGAATTGCCGCTCGTTATTTCAGAAGGCACTGAACGGCACAGACGGTTGGAAGAGGATCTGAGGGAATTGCAATCTGCAGAATTGCCTATATTTGTTGCACGATTATAAATTGGAAAAACAATCTCTTTTCCCACTGACTCGACTGGATCGGTCAAATCTACCACGAATATTGTAACATCTCGAGTGATGAATTTCCCACTAATAACAAGTGGAAATGGTTATCAAGAAGAATATGAGCCTGTGATGAAGCCTATTTTACGCATAACAATGGAATGCAGGACTTCCTCAACTTTACATAGTTGTAGAGTCTCTGTTCTGACTGAACAGATTTTAAGAATCCTGACAAGGCACCCAACATCGTACCTCGCAATCACAATAGCGTCTTCCACGTAGGAGTAACGATATCGACTATTGATGCAAAGTTCTGAATGAGGAACATTCTAGTTCATTCAAGTGTATACATTTTTATAGTGTATCTTCGCAGCAATTCAGTAGAGTGCTGAAGGATTAATAGTATGTAACATTCGCTCAACATTCCAGGCACAGTACGAAAGTTATAGTTAGTCAAGGTATCTTCACTAAACTCGTCAGAATTTTGCTGTGCAAATTTATTCATCCGCAACACTGTAAATATAGAATGATGCTGGTGAATCAATCATTTCCAAGTGGGCATATAACAGAACAAACAATTGTAGTATGACATTGTTATTTTAGTTTTTCAATTATAAATCCTTATATAAATGTTGTAAATAAATATTTTTTGTAATATTGAAAAAAAATCTCATTTTCTGAGTGATGAAGCAATCAGCTAAGACTACATCCACGTATATACTATTGAACTCACGTTGACAATATAAACATAATATATTACATCTCAAGCGGTGATACCGAGTAAACTTTGCAATTCAAACTACTAACGTCTTTTCAGAACCTCGGTACGGTGATACATCTAATAGTAAAAATAGGACATGTAGGACCGGAAATATATAAATATTCTGTCAACTATTGATTCGACCCAGGGCGCAAGATTCTTGTGTTATTATGTTGACATGAGAGTAAACGTTATCCTTTGGCTTTCAAAAATATAATAATCAGTTTTATGTCCAATGCGTACTTGATCCAGAGCATAAAATTTCTTTAGCTATCGCTACTGTTACTTTCCTTCATAGCAAAATAAGCACTTTGGAGTTCGCGTAGATTGGCTTCGAGTGTAGCTACTTCGTCATACTTGTGAGCATCTCTCGCTTGCTTTATGTATGCACGAAGATTATTCATCTGCTCTATTATCGGATCCATAGAGGATGTGAGCATCGGTGCGGCGCTGGACGGACCCCATCCTTGCGATTGATCGAGAACAAGCTGGAAAACAGTCGATATCGTTAGGCGCAAGCGAGATTTCTTAGAAAGTTATAAAATTACCTGATCGTTTCTTGCCACATTAACGCCATTGTTGGATATTCCGTCTCGTTTTTGTTGTTCCTTCCGTCGTTCTCTTTGTAGTTCTTCCATTTCCAATTGCCTTTCATACTCTATCCTGGCTTCTATTGCTTTTCTACGTTTTTCTTTGAACGCTTCGTACTCTTCTTCGCTAGGCAAAGGCTCCGCGTTCAGTAATTGTTCTTTGATGAAATTCGTCGCTGCTGATCTGACCATTTGCTGCAACCTCAATACTTGGCCTTGGGGAGGATTGTCAACATCTTTTATCCCCAGAATAGAGATTCTCTTACTGATCAGGTCTATGTTCTCGGCTAATTTTGCGATCCTTACACGCAGCACTTGAGCATCCTGGAGATTGTACGTCGTTTCTCCTTTTCTAAATGTTCATGAACGAAAATTAAAATTCATTTGCAGTTTTTTTCAAATCAATATGGAACATAATTGTGATTGTACCTCAATGAGTCGCACATCTTGTCGTACATCACCGAATGCTTGTTGGCTTCGTCTATGTACGAACGCATCTTTTCATAGAACTGGCAAATAATTGGCTTTGACAGTTTTCTTTCTTTCAATCGTTCCCTGGAGCTCAAGAGTTCTTCGCAATGAACGCACAGTCTGAAGTGTTGTTCGCCACTCGAAGGATCGTTAACTAAGGAAAGAACGCTGTTCAAACTTCCGCTAGATGGGGATCTTGCCAGCTTGGATAATCCTATACCAGCACGTACAAAACGACCAGCTATCGGAGACCCAGAAGACGTTGGGGATATCGCCGAGTCGTCTTGTACAAGGGTAGGATTCACCATTTTCCCTGAAAATAGGTTTCGCACATAGACAAAAGCAGTTTTTCTTATTAAAATCTGACTGTATCATGCGAAACTATTCGCAACCAGAGCATCAGGGGTGCCGTTTCTTCCTCTCTTCGTTTATTGCCTTAAACAAACCTCCGGAAAGAAGGATATAAGTATTTCTTACGTGCATCTCCCAGCGCCAGAAACATTGTACAATCGTGGCACATCACAGCTCCGCAAAGTCTGCAATGATGTTTTCTTCTAGCGATGTGGAAACTTTTTGCGCAAGTTGGACACAGATTTACAGATTTATCGTCTATCCATGGTACGATCGATTGTTCATGCACTGTAAGTTACAATGAGAAACAGTTGCTATTATTGTAGAAGATAATTCACAGTCTGTTGTCAAAAGCTGTCTCGACTTTGCCGGAAACAAGTTCGATGTCTCGAACGATACGACGCGATAATTTTCTATCGCCAAAGTTTTTAGCATATCGAAGAACATTTCGCGATTTTTATTAACTCCTGCGTGTATAATTAACGCTGTTTATCAAGCGTAAAATTTCAAAATTTCCGAAAATGAAAATTATCGGTATTGGACCTGAATGAACTGGTAATTTGTATTTGGGCGCAAATCATTAAAGAAAGCTCCAGAAATCGTTCAAAATTTCTGCGAGTTTCCTTTGAAATGAAATTTCCGGCCCTTTCCAGGTTCTTTCTGTCTGTGTATCTATTCAGAATCAACAAGTTAAGTTTTGTTTCTCGTAGAGATAATGCAATATTCATTACATAGCCACGCTTCAACCGATTAATTTGTTCTTGAACCATTTTTTTTACGACCATAATGAATAGCCAACTATATCGGTGAAGTTAATCAACTGAAACACATTGCATATTTGATGTCGTAGTCTTTGAAGTACAAAGACTTATCGGTTAGTGTATTTCATTTCGTTTACGACCTCGTCTGCTGATAGGATCCAGCGGCAGCTCATTCAGCAGCTTGTCCAATCGTATCAAGAGCTTGTTCGTTTCGGTAGAATACCTTTCAAGTCTTGCGTTTCGAATCTCGGTAAAGTACCTGGTGTATGATCTAGTTTCACCTGTTACAATAAGATTTTATTACTAAGAATATCCGATATCTGATGCCAGAAGCTGAATTTCTGTATCAAGTTTATTTCTAGGAAGTTTGTAATACTCCAATTTCAAATGATTCCACATTGAATAATCATCCAGATGCGATGTGATTGAATTAGAATATTTAGTAGGTAGGACAAAAACACGCGAAAGATTTTCCTCAATCGTTGAATAGAAGCGATTGAACGTTTCTGTGAAGAACATTGAGGTGTTAGGATATTACCTAGCTGCTGAGGTTCCCAGTCCCTGTAATAAAGGTCTAAGCTCGATTCCTCATTTTTTGGTGCATCAAGGATCGTAAAACCTTCGATACTTTCATCCTGTTTCATGATCTTTTTCTTCGCCTTGCCGTACAATTCTGAAAGTGTTATACATCGAGTAGTTAACGATGAAGCTGTTGTGTCGTAGAATGAATATGAGATAACCTGAGATTAGAGTAATAACTATCTCGTCGATAAGTACCTTTCAGGGTTTTCAGTATTTCGGGATTATCATTGTGAAATTCTTCGAAGTGTTTGGTTAGGTGATGCGGAGTCTTTAGATCGGTTTTGCAAATCGAGCATAAGAAACCCTCCAGTACCTGACCGCCTTCAGCCATTTTTCAAACAAAGTTTTTCCGGTCTCACGAGTCCAGCTTGCGGCACGATATTCACTATTTATTTATCTACATCCGAACCGTAGGCGACCCAGGGGGTGTCAGCTTGACATTTGACATGAGAAACGTGCACGGGCGCCACCATCTTGGATTAGAGACCAGCTGACTCCTCGATTCATCGAATCGAGATTTTGCGGGAAACTACGGAGATTCGAATATTTAAATTCGAATCTCGTTGAGTCATTGGCTGAAGATTATCTGGATCTCCGGCCAACGGCCAACTGTTGTCAGTGCTTTGAGCCACATTACTGTCAACCAATATTAAACTTATTGAACTGGGAGCAGAGTAAAGAATGATTGCAGTGTGTTTCAGAATGTTATTCTTTTATTGAATATAATATTATGTACATTGGGCTGTATGTCGGGTTGCCGGATGTCTTGTTTTACCGATATGACATGACCAAGTCTGTCCTCAACTGTGCATAGTTGGAGAAGGCTGTATGTCGGGTAGCCGGATGTCCTGTTTTACCGATATGGCATGACCAAGTCTGTCCTCAACTGTGCATAATTCGAGAAGGCTGTATGTCGGGTTGCCGGTTGTTCTGTTTTACCGATATGACATGACCAAGTCTGTCCTCAACTGTGCATAGTTCGAGAA
>JAFFZH010013047.1:19055-39746 GCA_018420115.1 Euura saliciscinereae
CGATATGACATGACCAAGTCTGTCCTCAACTGTGCATAGTTCGAGAAGGCTGTATGTCGGGTTGCCGGATGTCCTGTTTTACCGATTCCAGTCACTTCGGTTATACCGTGAGTATTCGTGTACGGTGAACGCTTCGGGGGTGCCAACCTGAAAGTCGCAGGCGAAAGTCACTAGCGATCCCTATCCTACAACACGCTCGGACTAGCGACATCTGCCGAGCGAGTTTCAGGTTGGCACCCCCGAAGCGTTCACCGTACACGAATACTCACGGTAGATCCAGGACGATAGGCAGCCCTGCATACTCGGATGCTTTTTGCAAACGCCCTGTAGGAGGTGGGGGAGACCGGGTAGACGCCGAACAAGAAACACGTTCATAGGGACTGTGGACATCGTTTACTTATTGCTTTTAGCAATTAAATGAACGGACAATAACAATAATACATAGACTCTTGGACGAAAAATCTTGATGTTTGGGGGGTAGAATGAAGTGGTACCCCCAAAGATTATATAGTACCAAGAGTGATCATGAATTGAAATTTTTTATTTTTCATTTTTTTGAATGGATATTGATTATTTTCTATTCGAAATTTGGATTCCAACTAGAAAATAGATGATGATGATATTTATTTCGTGATAGACCGAGGTAGGTATCTCAAAACACCTCAACATAAACGGCAATGTGGCGTCCAATATAAATGGCACGTGACGTCGATTTTGAGGGCAAGTAGCCCGAAAAGTCTGCCCCCAAATGTATTCAAATTGTGAGATAGATACCGCTGGTCCCGGAAATCTTGATTTTCTAGCTACCGCATCTTAGCCCGGGTATATCCCGTTCTATCCTGTTCTCGGACGTAATCATTCTTTTTTTGGATTTAGCGAATTAAACGAGAAGGTTATTGTTTTCAAATAAGGTTCGTATCTAGTACGATCAGGAGGAGAGAGAAGTATAATAAATGGATACAATGAGCGCGATGACATGTTGAACAGGTGCTCGACAATGGCCGTTGCAGTTAGCCTGAAAATTAAGTA
The DNA here is from genome assembly GCA_018420115.1 of Euura saliciscinereae. Classification (NCBI taxonomy): domain Eukaryota; kingdom Metazoa; phylum Arthropoda; class Insecta; order Hymenoptera; family Tenthredinidae; genus Euura; species Euura saliciscinereae. The sequence goes on from JAFFZH010013047.1 coordinate 20,085, forward strand.
TATAGGGTAATAATGAATGAGATTTGTGCAAAAACGGTATAAGTGTATTTTGCTCAATATTAGATAGTAACGTTCGAGGTGATTTCGCGTTTTTGAATTCAGCTCAAGGGCGGAATCACGTTTACATAATGGAATGTTTAGAAGAACATTCTACCATTTTATGGCAAATATGTTTATGATTCCACAAAGGCCACACTGATCATGACCCCCTACTTTCGTATAGGGGGGAGCTAGGCTGTATAACACCCTACGGAAATCCAAAGCTACTAATGAGGATTTTAATTTACAGGCTTTCAAGTTTTCACTAAAAAGAACTAAATGTTGACCTTGAAAATGCTTTCGACGGCCCAACAAAAAGGTTCATACGATTGAAATAGCAGCCCCGAAAAATCGAGCTTCCACTAGCAACAAGCAACTACATTTTCTTAGACTGAACAAAGTTTGACGTTTCGGCACCAACCGATTATAACTTTCCAGTTACGAAGCCACGATGATGTGTGCATAAGTGACGCAATTGGAACTTCAATGTTGTTTCATCGAAAGAAGGTACTTCGAAAGTACGAAACTGCGCTCATGTCGATTTTTTTTTGTTGGTAACTTATAGGCCTTTTTGCACTGATCCTTCCAATTCTCAGGCCTTGGCAAGTGTGGATAAGCAGCTCCAGCTCAAATTGAAAAGTAATCGAGTGATCACAGCGGTAAACAATAACAGTAGGTCATTGCGTACCCGCATCGATTGTAGTCTAGATAACCTACCTTGAACGGTGAGCAGGTACGGTTTATTTCTCGTGCTTTGAAAGACACAAAGGTTCAATTAACGTAATTGAAACAAATCTAGACGATGAATCTTCTGATGAAGAGCAGCAATGAGAGCCTGCGCGAAAGGACCATATAAGGGAGGCTGTGGATCTGACAAGGCCGTTACATACCCTAGACACCATTATTTCAGTCTTGTTTACTATGAGTTAATTTGAAGAACAAAACTCATTCCTTCTTCGTTGCCTTATCAGTTATATTTGTTATTTTCAGAACGAGGGTCAGACTTGTGTCGATTGTAACTCCTACGTGCTTAATCTTTCGTACCTGACGGCGCTCGTGATCATTAATAATGATCAGATAACCCACTTGAAGTCCAGCGAAAGAGATATACTTCAACATTTACTCGAGTTTATATGAATTAGGTCTGTAGGATGTCCCGCATTTTGCTAAGTTGTTCAAGATCCTCCTACAGTATGGCTGAGAACTATTTATAGGAATAATAATCACGCCGGTTAATGTTTCTTACTCATTTGTTTACTTTATGGTGTTGTTTCATCTGCTCACGTTTTTATCTCATATAACCCAATTTTTACTGTAATAATTAGTTTCTAAAATCATTTTCATGATGTATCCGTGCCCAATGCTTCATAGTTACTACCAAAGATGTGAAAATAAAACTCCTAGAAGAGTTTTGAACCGGCTGATAGACCAAGGTAAGATTTAAAATATAAATACGTGCGTGCTACATGTCACTTCAGATGAAATCATAAGTTTCTGAAAAATATTCCGAACTGACCAGATCCTTTGTGCAGTCTGCTCAGCCGTTGACTATTAACCATGCAACGAAAATAGCTCGTGATCATGCTTCGATCGATGAATCCTCACGATGATTCCAGTTGCCTCCGAACAAGCGCTTGGTTTAACCCAGCAAGACACTATGAGACAACAACTAATTCATCTCTGAGAGTCTGAAAGTGAAGCTCATAATATCATATTGTGTCTGACAAAATTTGTACTACTTGTGGATGTTTTTTTAAAGCTAGATCTTTCGAATTCGAACCCATCTTAGTGATCTTACATTTTTCCGAATACCAAACATAATGTCATAAGTCATGAGACTCGCCGTCGATTATAATCGAGTTGTTATCTGCTCGCCACCGTGTATTTCTGTACCAATCTTTTGAACAAATAGGCACTCGAGCACTTTACTTTTGTAAGTACATGATGAGTGTACGGTTGATATACATGTTGCATGCCATGTGATTGAGATCTGCAGTTTCTTTTCTTAGAATTGAAATTTTTCAGAAATTTCGTAATTTCTTAATTGCTGCGTGCACGTATGAGATGGAATAATAGGTTTCTGTTTTCTCTCCAGCAATGCTCAAGGATACAGATTGCACAGAGTTAGAACCCCCGATCTTGAGACTGAGGTCAACGCATCCACAATGTTACGCTCCACACGTGGATGTAACACGTGCCAAGTGTGCTTATGGCCGGCAAGCCCTTCCCAAGCTGGTGAATCCTGTGTGATATCTATGAGATCCATCGAGATATTATCTCTACGTCTTACTAAATAACGAATGCGATAAAAATCAGTTTATATCCTGCCGTAATCTCGTAAAATATCTAATGTGAAACCATTACAGCTGTTGTTATGAAACGTTTCTATCTTTGTGCAAAGCAAAGTCCTCCGTCAACAGCTCCAAAGTCTTTTTGCAAAGTTTAGCTGATCCAAATATCTTGTAGTCCGATCAAAATGACACTCAGGCAAAAAATTAAACGTTTCAGAGAAAAGAGCTGCACAGTAAAGACCCTCTCGTCGTGAAACAAGCTGTCAACACAATTGCGGACTTGGTGCACAATCCGGAAAACGCGGTAGAAGCTTTGAGGCTTCGGATACCAGACAGGTTAAAACCAATCACACGCGTTTTCTCACACGTAACAAAATGACGGTTTTACGAAGCACGTTTACCTTCAAATTATCTAGACAGCGCAAGCTGGTCCGCCTAAAATCTGAATCAATGTTTTTGAAGGTTGCGGAAGTCAAAGCAAATGAAAAACCAATATTGCAGTCGCAAAGAAACATGTTTCCGTCTGTTTTGTAAGATACAACAGATATTATAATTGCGACTATCTATTTCCTCGTTTGCTAACGACCCACGCCTAGCTGGACAGGAAATATTCTTGTCGCCTCTGTGTCTCGGTGCTTCACATGCAACTGGGAGTACAAAATTAATCCTTCAGAATAGATTTTTGTCTCACTCGCTTGCCTTTTTAGTAACAAAAACAAGCCTCCTATCCTCTAAGGATTGGAGTTGTCTCATTCATGATCGACATTTAGATGAACACAAAGAACTGTTTGCTCAGATTAGCAGACCTTTTGGTGAGCGATGAATCTTTCATTCGTGAAAGAGTTGCTATGATATACACCTCGATAGCCAGTCAGTCTGACGGAGGAGCTACACTTATGAAAAACCCATTGATAGTCTGCAACTTGGCGAAAGGTTTGGGCGATCGTCTCGCATCCATCAGACTAAAGGTAGCAGAGGTCATTGGAATGTTAGCCAGAAACTGGAAAGGTAATGAAAAATCGGGCATCGAGAAATTCTGAACAGCCTTGTCAACACGGTTTTCTCGTTTCAGCTGCAGAAGATCTCTGCATATTTGGTTTTTTAGATTTGATCGTAGACAGAATCACGTACGAGAAGATAGACGTTTTGGTAAGTTCCTAATTATCAACGCCTGCAGTTATGTTGTCCAGTCGGAAAATTTTTGAATGACGATTCAAGATGGTTCATCTGGAAACGCTGATATCTCTCCTGGACAGAACCATCAGGGTTCATGCGATCGAGATCGGCATAATGGAGAAGCTCGTGATATTGCTCCAGCGAAAAGATGAAGAGGTTTTAGCCAACTGTCTTGGATGCTTAGGAATTTTATGCAGTGAGCCCATTGGAAAGCAAAAATCGATTGACATGGACTTGCTTTGCACCGTGAAGCGGTTTCTCGAAGACGAGGTACTGAATCTTATATTAATCCGAATGATTCAAGCTTTAAATGACTAAACTATGATGAAACGAATCTACATTTTTTTCCTCAGAGGAGATCAATCCACACGAAAGCAGCATCCGTAGTTGTATTTGCGACTATAACTACAGCAGGAAAATTGCGAGCTATGAATTTACAGATGATCGGGCGTCTCGTGGAACTGGCTACCGATTTCCACTGTAGAGAACTTCAGCTTTTGGCATTCAAGGTACGATAATTACAAGTCACGATTTCCTAGTCAAGTATGAATCCTTAGTGATTCAATATTTCGTCAGCAAGTTATGACCGAGGGTATAACCATTCTCACTCGGGATTCATCGAATCAAAGTTCAGAGTGCAAACTTATAAATAAAATAAACCATCTTGCATCCGCTTCGGTGAGCACATATACGTATATCGATTATCACTGGCCGTCACTTTCAAAGATCAGGAATTGAGATTACGGGCTTCGCAATGGTCAACAGTGTATGCCACATGATGCAGTTATAAAACAGAGATTATGGACCGAAGTCTCATGATACCTATTCTGTTTACTGCACACAGTCGGAAATTCCCTCCCGGATGCAATGAAAATGACTGGACATCTGCGAATTGCTCCTCCATTTTTAGTCTTATCAATGTTATTCATATTACGAATAATATGCTATTAATAATGATGTGATTCCTGACCCTGCAGCATGTCAGTTTCATGCTCCATCTTATCTCGATCAATTTATCCCAGTATGTTTCCGGGGTATTGTAAAAATCCTGGGAACTCTTCCGAGGTAGGGTATAGGATGCTCTGAGATGACGCGCGCAAGGTTTAACTAATTATTATATGAGGAAGACTATTATCATCAAAAAATCACAATTTGTTATCTAAACTCTGATCTATTCCACAATAGATTAAGAGTAATCTCTTAACTATTGAAGGAGGAAAAAATATGATCTCACATATACGTATAGGTGTGTAAGAGTACGCATTTCGATTTCTAAGAGTGCGCGCGGAATTTTTAGTTACTGGCTTTTCATGTTATTTTTATAGACTTCGTCGTCGCATTTTGGGTAATGTCACATCGGTTTTTTTTAGAGTGAGTTCGTTACTTTAGGATTTCTCTTCGGTTTTGTGTTTATTTCCGTCGAATTGAGCTCAAATGTTCATTCCAAGCTCATTTCCTTCTCTTCTACCAACTAATCAGACTCTGAATAACGAACAGGTGATGATTTCTATGGACCGCAAGGCTGTTACAAGCTAGTCAAATTTGTGAAAGTTGACACCAACCGTGTCATCCCTGTTACAACAATAGAACTGTAGCATCATATACGCTTAACCGAATCTGTGACAATAGAACAATATTAAAACATGTGGGTGATATCAGCATCAGCATCCAGATGATACCGTTTTGCTAGAACGTCAAAATATTTTATTAAGACACGACACATTTTTTCAACTTACGTAGATGGAATCTACATTATTGATTTTTGTGCCCAAAAATTTCGTGAACGTTACATTGGTATCCTCTGTAACGGCTAAAAACTCCAGTGCGCAACAAATCGCGGCTGCATTGCAAAATATGACCACTCCGCACTCTTATCTGCAACGCGTTTTCAGAGCGTCACACTCTATCTGATCGAACGCGAGATGAGTTCGAAATTCTACACGTATTAACGTTATATTCCTCGGAATTTGACCGTTCGCAAAATGTTTGTTCAGCCCGAGGCTTGGTATTGGATTTTGGGGTTCTCGTCACGCCATCCCCTAATTCGGGTCCAATTGGATAAAACAGTGATTTCAAACGGTTTTGCAGGCACTAACCAACATAGCTGAGGATCCGAAAGGCAGGTGCGTGCTGTTACAGTCGCATACCATGTCCATAGAGAACATCGATACTTGTGAAGATCATACCACTGAAAGGCACAAAATGATTTTGTTGGAAACTATTCGGTGGCGTCCTTAAAAAGTTTGACTATAAACAGCCGCCCGTAGTTATTTACGTTTTCTATCAATGGAATCGTTTGGAGGCATCAACAATCAAATGATTCATTGCTCCAAGAAATTAAAAAATTCAAATGAGGTGATGGCTTTGGTATTATAGAAATTTCAAGACCAATGAAATTTCAAATGTATTGTTTTGTAAAATATTAAATAAAATATGTATATTATTATATTTTTATCCACGCGAAAAACACGCAAATGGTAGCGGATAAAACCTTTGTAATTGATAAATGTGACGAGAAAAAATTAGTTATGGAAGGTCGTAACCTCCTAACTTACAAGCTCCGACGTAACACGTATTTTAAACAGGATTCACAAACTTGAAGATGAAAAGTCGTATCTTCGTCTAACACACAACCGTTCACCTTTCTGCCCAGTCAATTATGGCGTACTAGCGCATGTTTCTTGTTCCAATTTGATAATCAGAATTCGAGAACTACTCTGAGCTGTTGGTGGGTCAGTCGAAGATTTTTGCCTTTGTCAGAAGCGAGACCCGGAGATAAACGAATCATTGGGCAATGCATGATTGGCCAAATTTTTCCTCGAGTTCCTGTTGATCAAAGGCGCGATGTCAAAGAACGATTTACATTAACGATGTTGAATCGATCGGGCGTGAATGGATTAATTTTTTCAGCCGACGTGACCGGTGAATCCGACCCTTGGTCGAAGGATGTGAAGTGAAAGATTTTAGATGATGGAAAGAGAAAATATTTATGTTTTTGGCACTCTTTATTTCGCGGTACTAAATAAAGTTTTTACTTATTCTAATTAATGTGAATGGTATTGTCTTTTGTGAATAGAAGATTGACTATGTATGTCGTATGTACCTGGGGCATTCCACGTCAAACCGACGCCTCATGAGCGTGATCCTCTGAGATTTTGATACCGAATAGATTTTTTGGTTCGTTTTGGTAAAAAATGATGCCTCTAATTTCTTAAAATTTTTCCGTCATTTTTGGAGGTCGTATGGTGACCTCAAATATCACCATCAAGATGGACATTTTTGAAATCGCTGATTTTTTTTTTGTGTGAAATCAGGGACTCGAAAACACATCTTTTGGTCACAGTCCGATCATGGGATGAAAATGCTAACAGTTTTTTTTTCAATTTTTTCGGTTTTCCCCGTTAGTGACGATTTTGTTTTTATTTATATTGACCCTTTTCGGGCCTTTTTCTAGTTTTTTTTCAACTTTGTTGGTTCTACCATGTTGCCGAAGGAACCGGATAAATGAACCTTAAACTTGTTATTCCGATGCCTTTCAATATTTAGAATCTTCTAAAAAACCATTTCCGAAAATTTCAGAGCCACGATCCTATTTATGCTGGAAAATAAATTCAGGACATAGTAGATTCAAACCCAATCACTTGTTCATTGAGAAGCGGCTTTGACTTTGCAAGTGAGAATTGCTGGTCCCACCACATTAGTAGGTCGAAGGATTGTCTCATTCATACCTCAAACAGTCGAGAAATGGAAGATTTTAGTATAAAGGTCTCCCTTCAATTACTGCATGTCATTGGTGGTATTATATTGGTAGCCTATACCCTGCAGGCCTAAAATGAAGGTAAGAAAGACGCACTTCCTTTTGATAACCATATCATGTATGAAAATATGTTCTAGGAATTATTTTTGAAAGACAATTTTTCAATCTCAAATTAACTGTTTACGTGCATAGCCTAATAATAATAATAATAATAATAATAATAATAATAATACTCATACGTTTGGCGATATAAAAACAACGAAAGTAAGCACAATCATCTGAACCAGAATATCCACAAAGGTGAATTGAGAGCTGGTCTAGTAGAAAAAGGTTCACCACCGGCAGACCGGCTGAAATTCAAATCAGAATTGAGTCAGAAAAATGGATAGCTGTAGCTCCACCATCCATGGGAACGCCTTTGTAGTTACTGCATCATTTCCTGGGATATCTTCTGCGACCTCTGGTGCACGTCTCACACTGGCTAATAATTACTAATGTCGCTTGCGGATTCTTCTCACGTCACGAAATTAAGTTAGCTGTAAACGAGCGCTGGAAAATTGTTACTTTCTGCAGAGCTTTGAAAGCTTTGCCCGTTAAAAATCATCCGATTTTGGGAGTCTTGATCCTGCTCATGAGGAATCTTAGCGCGACGACATGACATGGTCTAACGATCATTCTATCCCCATGACTCTTCACGCAGAGATTGTTGACACTCTGAGTCAGTACTTTACACCAGCCATTATCTCACGGCCTTCAGACCGGGTCTTTACACTACGGCGAGTAGGAAACTGGAAAACCCATTGATAAAAAAAAAAACGTATCCATTGCGGGGTGTCACATAGGTACCTACATCTCGACTTAGCATATGGACAGTTTCTTATGGCAAAATGAACTTATTTAAAATTGTTAATTGCATCGCACAAAAGAACGATATACTTCGCGCAAAAAATGTCATATTGATGGAACCTGACCATGAGTATGAAGTACTGCTATCGGTGTAGGTACTGCAAGACTTTCGAGCAATTTTTACTCATGCATATATGCACATTGTAACAGGTGTTATTCATACGTTATTTGATTACCTTTTTTCGTGTTCGTTAACCGTTTTTAGTTTTGATATGTTGAAGTGGAAGTGTTCTTGTAGAAAATACTCTCAATGCCATCGGATAGCTGACCCACTAACGATAGTTTAGTTACTAGTCCACAGAGAACGTGTGAAAGGATTAGCTATTCCTGAAGATTCGTAGGTTCTGTGAAGGTAAATGCGGCTTAGCTGCAAAGTGTTTGAACAGTAATTTCGGGGCATATAGTTGTGCGAAATTTCTTATAAATGAAGTCGTTTTTATAGTGGTTGTTGACAATATGAAATTGACCTCGGAATTACCTATAGATTCACTGAACCGCGTGGTAAAAAGAAGCCTCAATGCAGTGAATTTTTTCTACTGCAAAAGTGATACGCAATGGTATGAAAAACGAGTATCCTAGTTTTTCTGTTCGTAGGGGAGACCGGGAACAAATAGACTGCTCGAGGAGATCTCCATTATAGAGAGCCAAACTATATAACGATATTATCATAATCTCGCGCACTATGAATAGCTACCCCACGGGTGGGGCACAATGGGTCAAAAATTCTTCTTTGGAAATGCATTTTTATTATTTTTGCTATGCAAGATATCGAAATTTTAGTTTTTTGACATTGTTGCCAATGAGTTGAGTCATGAATTCCACCTGGTCACAATTTCAAATATCTTTCCAAAAAAATTTGAAAAATCGAAAAGTGAAAACTGACCCATTGTGCCCCACTCTCCCCTAGAGGTCCTGCATCCTTTTTGAACAATTTGGAAGAATCGACTGATACTGCATTATCGGTTTCGCAATGACTTCTCCAATTTGTAAGCTGTGTTGTAGCTAGACAAAGAGCTCAAAGCTACTGTTACTGTTTTTGTCAGAACATTGGCTCGATGTTCAAGTACTCTGTCGACGTTCTGGGATATCCCGTAACCGCAGCACGTGTGATTTGTCAGCGCGATGCTCGCAAGGTAACTTGACCTCTTCCCAATCCTCAGTACACCACATTCACGCAAAACCCTTGAAATGTAACTGGAAGGTCTTGAATAGTAAAAACCAACATTGAAAAATATTGTGAATTGAACGTTGAGCCGGAAATGAGATTTCGTGTATGGCTCAGATGACGAAGCTTTGAAACCGCACATCCGTTCTCGAGAAAAAATCTATGACCTATCCGATTATGATATAATCTCGCGGTTTGCCAATGGAATTCATTTTCTCACTGTTTTGCAATAGGGAATTGAATCAGCAACTGTCGCAAGTTACGAGTCCACCAGTCATCGTTTGCTCCATTGAAAGTGGTAAGAGCAATAAAAGAAACCAGCAGACGGACCGAATAGTGAGAAAAACCTTAAGATCAATCTGTTCATACTCCGTGGGGCGTCTACTTTATTCCCTACCACGCGGAACGCATTCATCCCTCAAAAATCGATTATAAAGGTTTCCAGAAATACAAGATTCGATCATATCGCGGCTGCCTGCAGCCGGATGTGAATGTCTTCGTTCAGAGCTGAAGGACGGAAGTATCACCTTCGTGGAAATACCATCGAGAAGGGACGGCGTCCTCGGGTAGAGAGGTCGAGGTCAAGGTAGACGGTACACAAACCTTCGATTGTGAATTCTTCAAAAGTTCGGCGATGGAGGCTGAGAACTTGCAAGGGCTATATCTCAATCAGAAGGAGAGGGATCGAAAAATGAGGGTACTGATCAAGAGCTTTGCCAGAGATTAAGATATCGCTTGCTTTCCGGTCACACGAGCCACGAGAACCGACTTGAGCGACCTCTATTCAAAGGAAAAAGTAATCTGTGGAGTAGAGCTTTCGATAAGGCCGGAAGCACAGGTGTTTGCCGCGAAGGCTGCCATAGATGTGAAGACCCTATCGGATCCTGTGAAAGATTTCGACAAACTTCGGATGCAGAAGAATAACTCTTGCCATGATGAAACTTCACTCTTTGTGCTGAATTGAAAAATAATTTTGTGCAAGGTCGCAGAAAAAGCCATCAGACGGTGAATTATTGTCAAGCATCGTGCTTGCGGATTATTCAATATTTTTTCTCACACCCGGTCGCAAAATGCCATTTTTCATACCTCTTGAGCGGGCGAAAAACAGATCTTTTCGCCTTTGGGCGAAAATGTGTTTTTCCGCCCGCTAGAAGCGGGCGAAAGAGACTTTTTCCTGCCCTACGGCGCAAAATCCTGTTTTCCGCCCGCTCACTCGGTCTGAAAAGAGGCATTTCTGCAGACAAGGTGATGAGAAAAACATCGTGTGCATCACGCGCGCAAGGCTATTTTGGCGAGTGTCCTCGCAGCAACTCGCCTTCGGCTCGTGCCGCCAAAGGCACACTCGGAAAAATAGGACTTTCCACCCTTGATACACAAATAACTATTAACTTTTCTTTCATAAAATATGTTGTCAATCCTCGGAGGACTGGCGTCGTCTACGGAGTGTAGTAAGAAATCGGCTGAAACAGTGTTCATCAGCGATTCTTTAGAGTGTAGATAGTAGTATCCAGTGTAATACCCTGTTTGATTTTTTTTTGTTCATGATGATTTTTGACAAGTCACACAGTGGGGACCGTTTTGGCCAATTTTTGTACATAACTCCATAGACGCCTCATGACCTCGAGGATTGGCTACGTTGTGGAATAAAAGAATTTGGAAACATTCTTGAAAGTGTATATTTTGAACTGGAAAAAACTCCGATCAGATCATTCCAATAGGTTCCAGGACAAAAATTCACGCTATTCACATTTTCTTTCATTTTTAGGTGTGAAGCAGTAAGTATGCAGTAATCATGGATTCTATACGAAAATATGAGTGATGAGGTGAGTTTTCAGATTTTCTACGTGTTGAGATTCGTGAAACCACATTTGTAATTACAGTGGTCGAGTTGATGGATTTCCAGGACGTACGGAAGTATAATATAGGTAATGAAACTTCTTCAAAGAACCTTGTATTCGTAATAATCTGACAATGAGTGACCAGCTATAGTTCAATTGTGTAATCACAAAAAATCCTGATGCGGTCATTTACATGACCATTCTGTTTCCTCACGCAGGAAGTAATTCAGAATAATTGCATACTGTACATACGAGGTAAAGGCGTAAATCAGAATGAAAAATCCAATTTAAATAATTGTGGTTTCGTTGAAAACTGGAGAATTTAAACAAAAATGACTAATGAATCATCAATCAGCGCTGTCACTCTCTGGGAAACATTCTAACAGCGTTTGAGTTCACCGCTTGTGTTTTACGCTCCAGTGAAATCTATTGAAAAACCGAATGCCTACACTTTGTTAAACACATACACGCGTGTATTGTTGCTCTTTGATACACTTCATGCGTCACTGTTCATCGCGTGTACGAATTCACTGACAAAAGCCCTCTTCGAACCATTTTGCAAATGATTAATGAGGCGTTTCAGAAAACAGTCTCTTCAGCCCGGATACAGTCGAATTGCGAAAGCTAATTTGGCGGATGTCACCTCTGAAAACTGGGCCGATAAATTACATATATGAAGTAATTTGTTTCGTGAACACAGTTGGAGGTAATTATACCAGCACATCCGAACGATGGGTGATGGCTATACATCTTTTACGACCCCAGACGATCAATACTAATAAGGGGTGTAGGATGAAGTATTGATTTTCGCGGTTCGATCTAATCCGATGTCAGAATGAAAGCGATGAAACAGGCATTACTACGTTTTTTCGCGATGAATTTCGCGTTCGTCGTCTCTAAGAAGAACAGTGAACAGTTATGACAAAGGGGAACTGGGAACTGATATTTCTTCTGAAGAAAATCAGGCTAACGAACTCGTAGGCAGGATCTTCGTCTCACGCAAATTATTGTCAGAGGAAATTTGAAGAAGTCTGTTCGATGTGACCAGCAGATCTGAAAAAGTACATGTCAAGTGGACAAAGTTCTGCTCCGGTATTCAGAGTACATATCTTCATACAACCATTTCAGTTACTTTAGCGCATGTAATAGTTCTTGTGATATTGTTTTTTTTTCTCACCATTCCACACTATTGTCAGTATAATGACGACTGGTCCACGAACTCAGATGACTAGGTAAAAAACCCATTACCGATGAGACTTTTCGTAGTTATTCAACCTCAAAGCAATCAGGGCTCCGAACTGTTTATTCTAACAGTAAAGTTCGCTGTGGTGAGTTGTGTAAAACAAAATCACAGATGATTTGTCGAAAAATTCAATTTCTACTACATGAAGTCTACTAGTACTGGTGTGTGCAGAGCAAGTTAATAAAGATATCTTAGATTTCCCAGTAGTACAGTCAAAGTAGACTAATTTCGATTTCAGCCAAAGATGTTTATTATGGTTTACTAATGAACATCCCAAAAGTTCATCTTGGGAAAGGGTGCTCGAATGTTATTTCATCATATCTCGACAACTATTGATACTGTCGTCACTGAGGTTATTATGAAAAATGAAGATTATTAAATTATCTACAACAAAGGTTCAATTCATTTTTTTCACATCTTTAGTTCTCGTGCAATCAGGGCTCATATATCGATATTTGTATTTTCTCTCATATAAGTTGATAATCTAAGTTATTAATAAGTAATTCTTGTACATCCTTGACAGGTACATTACGAATTCGGTTCTGAGGGCTTAAATTTGAGCCGGAACGTTAACAATTAACGTCTTTTCATTATATCTTTTGGTATGTTCATGAGAGTTCATTAGTAGACCTCTAAAAACATCTTCGCGGATTATAGGTATTCACTGATTATTTCCGCTATTTTTCCCTACGTGACGGGCCTATAGAGCGCAGATCTGAAAAGCGTGCCACGAGATCGTGCATTCGCGTATGAGTCGTGATATGAGTCCCGGAAAGCCTGTTCAGAAACTAACACATCGCGTGAATAAGAGTGTTGAAAAAAACCCAGAGTTCAAGAATATAGGTGTCCTATTTGTCAAGAGTGTCGCACCGTGTGGAATATGCGGGATTAACGACGTCTGAGAAGTTTATCACGCCTCACAACAGAATGCACTCAACTTTTTGAGGCTGTAATGTTAAATCACTACGCGCAGCGATTCAAGGTGGCGATACATCCTTCCTAGAACAAGCTGGATTGCAAAGAGTAATGGATTACTTCTGTTCGCAAATACACGTCCGGCAGTCCGGTAACCAGTTTTAAAGAACTGTCGCTAAGCTGTTGATAAATATTGAGCCAGATATGACACAGCGACCATGAATCCAATGATCCAAAGAGGCAACCTTTGTTCATTTCACGTTCGGTCTGACTAAAAATATCGAACCTTTTACTGCGTAAATTGACCTTTTAGATGATGAGGACGGAGGTAATCGCGATTATTAATCACCGGATTCTTCTGTTCACTTTTTTACATTCTCTGTTGGTCTACTTGCTAATAATTTGACCTCGCTGCAATCACCGGCTTAATTATTGTGCATATATGATTTAGATCTTTATTATCGTTACCTGATCTTATTAGTGAAAGGATGGAATCCGAGTCGACGCTACCAGACCAAAAATTTCGTAATACGTCTACTGTTGCCGAAAGATTGAGGTAATCTTGAGCTCCTTTCACATGTTGAGGGTAATCAAAAATAGGGGCGAGCGTGAAACTCACGAATTAGCACGAAGCTATTTGGGGTTTAATTATTTACAGAGGTCGTGCGAAGTATTACTCAATCACAGAAACAATAAGGTGATGTCATCTTTGCGATAAGCAGAAGTTACATTCGACATTACACATTTTGTCTCACGAATAGAATACGTCTTAAATTTTCTGCAGTAAATTCAAAACAGCGGAAAGGCACCGAGAATAATCAAACCTCGTGTTTTTTTCATTTGAAAAGGCATGGGAAATAAATGAGGGATCATTAATAGGCCGTAGTGGTATTACTCTACACAACAAACTTGATAAAAAGTGATAAAAAGTTCTTCCGTGGGAATATTTTAAATAGAATGCTTAATCGTTGGGCGCAATCCAATGTCATGGATTAACCGCTAAAATCGGCTTGACAGTTTTTGAAAAAAAAATTGGCCCCGCGCAAAGAAAGATGCCATAGCAAAAAAAAATCTAACTGGATTACAAATTGATCTTCCAAAAGATGCTGTGATGGTTCAATTTTGGCAGATTTGAAATGATTTGAAAGAACCTGTGGAAAAATATCTCGAGTAAACGAATTTGAAGATTTTAACTATCAGGATCTGAGGTAACGCACTTTTTTTAGATATAATATGATGCAAAAATTTAATGAATATTGCAAAATTTAATAAATAAATCCGAAATTGAAAATACAAAAATTAAGTCTTGAACTTGGTTTAACTTGGTTGATAATCCGCCTTCAGAATTTCCAATTGTTACCTGCTTGCCTGGAGCTCTGAAAAGGGTAGAACCTGGGCTCCAGATTTCAGGGCTTACGGGTATTTACTTCGCCGGGTCAAGGCAGCGAGAATATGCAAAAGGGTTCCATGTGGGCGTAAGACAATGCACCACCAGTGATATGTATATTGTCCTTAGTGATCATATATACCCCGTAGGGAAAATCCTATAGGGTAAGAATAGTTGTCAGAGTCCGGCAACTTATACCCCTGTGGTATTTCCAGAGCAAGCGCTTCACACCCTCAACTAAGGGGACGACACCGCACTTTAATTACAGGAATCCCCCATGGCCACCAGTCGACTAAGTAAGAGAATAAAGGTAGGATTATAACACGGTTCAACGATTAAAATTGCAGAGTTGGTATTTCCAACGAGGCATAATATTTCAAGAGTAACATGCGCGAAATTTCACTCGAAAAATTAGAGTTCAGTAGCTAAATTATTTTCGCGGTCATCATTATTTGTGATATAACGTTTATGTAATATTTTTCAATATCATTTACTCGAAAGTTCCAGAAATCATTCAGGAATTTTCATTACCAGCTGTTAGCAGGAAAATGATGATGGTATTAAAAATGATGCGTCTATCCGGATAATCGCATGCAAGCTTACGTGTGGCATGAAAATTCGATTACGCTGACATTGTTCTTCCGGGTATGGACGCTTCCTTCTTCCTTCCTTACTCTGCATCCTTCCGTAGAGCTTATCTTCAAGTTTTAATAGTGGTTATTGAAATGGCATGGAAATTTTATGGTGGATTTTGCTATGGAAATCGAGTTTCACATCATTTTTTGTTATGCCTGATTGGTCAATCGAATAGATATACTCGCAATATGTATTTCATACCCCACGACAAGTACGTGCACCCGAATAATTCTCCGGCAGATTATCAGATCGACCATTTCCGATGATTGTATTTGAGTAGAAGAGTCTGGTGCATCGGAACTGGCCTCATTTGGCACAAGAGGAAATACATTTTTTGTATCTGAATTTCAAGTACATACATACAATAGTTTGGCAATTCGCTCAAAATGAATAGCATGGGTCACTTGTATAGCTGCACATACAAAGAACTCACTGTGTTGGCAATTTACCTCAACAATAGGCGACTTAGATTCGGATATGCAAAGTTGTTACTGGACTAGCTGAGATTACGATATCGCTAAAAATACCCTCGGATAAAATCTAAACGCATTATGATGATGCTGCTGTTGCAAGATAAGTTAATTATGGGTTTCTCTACAACCCGCGGGATTGTATCCTTGAGGAACAACTTATCTCCTTTTTACGAGAGGCTTAGCACGATGAGCGAAACAATGTACCATTGACCTCATATCATTATAAGTACTGTAATGTTTGAAAATTTTATCTAGACTGCAATTTATCTTTATAGCTCGAATCTGATCACCAATTGATCTGCCAAAGTCGAGTTTATGTTTACAGGATATATATTTTAATGAGGGATACAAAAATGGAGAACAATCGAAATATGTTTATTCAGTAACGTAATCAGTGAGTGATCTGAAACAATGAAACATTCTTAATTTTTCAGCTTTCTGGATGAACTATCGAAACAAGTGATTCCTTAAATTTGGTGAACACTGAATTCTTTCCCTGAAATGAATAAAAAAGAATTGAATTGATTAATTGAATTCTCTCTGAATATGATGGTGATGATCTAATCTGGAAATAGGTTGTTTAGAAGGCGCTAGATTTTCCTATTGTACGCGGAAAAAAAAATTTTTTACTCAATAAATCGGTTACTTGAATATGACTTGTTGACTCTCACAATTTTTTTTTCCGAAAAGCGAATGTATTATCAATAGTTCGAATCGACGACTAGAATCTTCCGTATATAATATCTGATTTGAATGAGTCTAGTGATGACTGGCATGACGGTAAACTTCGAATTTTTTTTTCAACTCGAATTAGAATCTGTGTTGAGGGAAGGGATTTGATCAATCAATGCAACTACAAGAAGTATTATTCTAAAATAGTTGTGGATCTTTTCAATTTTTGTACACTGTACCTACGTATCAAATTTCAGCTCAAAATATACAAAATATTGTAGGAGTTTTTCATTTGTCTAAAATCAGCCGTTTTTAACTAATTTTCTTCGTGGTGGCCTCACAGCAACTAATTGAAATTTCTTAAATATCTTTATTCCAAGGATAAGAAATTCCTCGAAACAAGATCTGATGCGAACCGCTCAGTTTCCACTGCAACATCTTTTCTCCAATACCAGTAACAAAGTAGTGATTTATGGCTCCAGCATCATCGGCCATTTCCAAAACGACCAGATTAAAGGAAGCGATACATGATAATCGTGCAATACTCATCGGAGTTTCGTCATCTCAAACAGGGGCTGACTGCGTCGAATGGTAGAGTCTTGTCCGGAACGGATGAGAAGTCGGTTTGCGGTCTACCGGAGTCAACCAATAATATGTGAATTCAGTTCTCATTAATTTCTCGTCGAACATTCTACCATCCGACCTCAAGATCTGAATCGCTTCCTCGAATCGGATACCAGCCGCAGCCCTTGGAAGTAACATGCGTGGAGTCTCGTAGTCAGTTAGCTCAATAAGGATCGTGACTTCCGAAATCCCGGGCAGATCTTAATGTAAGCATGACGTCACACGCGTGGGTCTCCCTATATCATCAAAATATACGGAAAAACCCAGGTAGTCCCACCATATATGCTATCACGATCTGCCCCTCGACTGATTTCCATTTCGATGACAGTGCCTTTTCTCATTGGTCATTTATACTGTGTGGAAAATTGTGTTGAGATTAATATGATAGTGTAGCTGGAAGCATTCTCGGTGCAAGTAAAATTCTGCAATTCTGAACACAATATCGACAATTTGGGAGAAGCGAGTACTGTGAAAGTAATAGCATCGGAAATCGTGTAGTTCATATAATACTGTATGATTAGCAGTAAAAATTTATTTTTGCCTTACGGGTTTCTGGTATTCAATATCGTGCATATAAAATTCTACATACCTTGCAGTGGTGGCGCTGGTACAAACGGGCCGCAAACATAATTTCTTTTTGTAGTATATTATAGATAAAGTATCCTTTCTCACGCATGCGAAATTTCAGACTAGGTAAACTGCTGTTTAGACAAGATAAAAATAGCGGAAATATGAATTTCTTGCACTAATATGACGGCAACTTTGAATCTCCGGGCGTCTGAGGATGAGATAGAGAATTGTGACGATACCATGTGAAAATTGTAATATTCGGTTATACTTTTGTTTATAAGGTCTGTTTTACTTTGAGAAAAAATTTATTTCGAATTCATATTTTATTCTTAAGTGGGTCTGTTACCCGAAGCTATTCCAGGTGACAGCGTAAACAAATGAAAGCTCAACACTCGCACATAATCGCATACCAATCGTGAATGCAGAGCTTTGTTTGCCCCCCCCCCTGGAACAGCTTTGGGTAACAGACCCAAAGTTGATAGACAGTAGCCAATATTCAGACGAGGATGGTGAATTTAAAAGTGAAGAAAGAAGGAAGTTGTGAAATCTGAAGAGGAACCAAAGAGCATTTTTTCAACACGAAGATAGTTTCGACGAAACACTGAGAGCATAAGTCATCATCCTGCCTTTTTGTTTTTTTTTCCTTTTCCTTCCGGATAAGGATGTGACCCCCATTTGCGTTTTGAATTTCATAAAGCAGCGCAATATTCAGGAATTGTATCCAAATGTATGGATTGCATTTCGCATCTTGGTGACAATTCCTGTCACAGTAGCTAGTGGAGAACGCAGTTTTTCAAAACTTAAACTGATAAAAATGTATCTTCGGTCAACGATTTCACAATCGAGACTCACCAATTTAGCTACGCTCTCTATTGAGAATGAAATCGCCGAAAAATTAGATTTCACTGACTTGGTGCATGTATTTGCCGATAAAAAGGCTCGGAAAGTGAAATTTCACTAGGTTTTCTCCATTTTCAAGCCCGATCATTTGAATAAAAAAATGAAGAAATACTTGAGAAGAAAAATACAAAGAAATACAAAAATACAAAAAAAAGTACAAAAATATAAAAAATACAAAAAAAAATTCAAAAATATAAAAAATACAAAAAAAATCAAAAATATAAAAAATACAAAAAAATACAAAAATAAAACGAAAAATACAAAAAATAAAATGAAAAGCGGAGCTATAAAACTTTCTACGTCCACGTCGTTAGCTCTGGATAACGCTAAAAGAAGGTTATTAAAATTCAGAATTCCCATAACAATATGCGTTCATTCATTCATATCCGTTTAGATCCGTCAAGCAGAAAATTGCTAATTGATGTTCGAGAATCGTGCCCTTAAGTGGGCGCCACACGATAATCTTGCCAGGGGCGCCAGTGTTGCTAACGCCGGCACTGGCTATAGCTGTCACAGAATGTGTTGTTTGCGATCCACAGTACTGTTCCAGGGATCGTTGCGTGTCAGTGAAACAGTGTGGGGTGGGAGAAAAGCTCGTAGTAAAGGGTAGTACTTGCCGCTGCTGTGACGTCTGCCGTACAATAATCAGTAAGTACTTCGTGATACGATAACGAAGCTTCGTGAACGAATGATTCGCGATGTATTCATGAATTAACACTTCAACATATGTTACTCATATTCAACAATGAATTATCGTCGTGTTTTCGTATTTTTAGAGGAAGGAGAAGGCTGCGCGCGTCTGCTAATCAGGGGGGCTGTTGCACCAACAGTGATATGCGAAGACAATACTTTTTGCTCTCGAGATACTCTTACTTGCGTTCGTAAGAGCGGATAAAGAAAACCGGTCACTCGGACTACTAATAAAAATAAAATAATGTTAAAGTAGTCAGCAATATCTTCTTGAAAATATAAAATGCATACACAAAATGCGAAAGCACAACTTGTCTAATTCGTAACCCACAGTGTTTGTTATTGCGTTTAATAAATGCTTATATCTCGTATCTTTTTGC
>JAFFZH010013049.1:5747-43045 GCA_018420115.1 Euura saliciscinereae
AGTTTATGAAATGTATGAAGTGTATGCATTTTATGAATTGTATGAAGCGTATGAAGTTTATGAATTATATGAAGCGTATGAAGTACATGAACATGAATTTTATGAATTGTATGAAGATGAACTCTATGAAGTATTTGAAGTGTATGAATTATATGAAGATGAACTCCATGAAGTATTTTGAGTGTATGAATTGTATGAATTGTGTGAAGTTGAGGAAGAGTTTGAAGTGTACGAACTCAATCACCAAAGTGTCTTTCCTTTCCACCGCAAGCAGCGTAGTCTGAAACGCGTCAAGTGCGGGTGTTAGGGGATCGCCTATACTCGAACCACGGGGAAAGTTCGGTTCGGTCGATGCGTAACCGCACGTATGATCAGGTGGCAGGCAGGCAGGCGGCGGGGGATCAAAGATCTCCCGAGCGTTGGTCTGGATGCAGGGTGAGAGGCAGCACAGGGTGAGACTCGGAAAGAGGGAGAAGAAAATAAGAAAAATCTAAAATATTATAGCATCGGCGACCCGACCGTCGGCTCAAGCCGACCGGAGGGTGAGGCGACAATCCGTGACCAATCCGACACTAAATCAGGCGACGTGCGCGGTTCCACCTCGCATCGAGCCCCGGCTGCGGCCTTTATTTTTTTCTTATATATCAATGTCGATGGGAAAAGGAAAAATCGAACGCTCGCTATACTTGATTCGCAGTTCATAACCTGACGAATTAGCCTCCTAGCGGGTTGACTGCAGAGCTCAGGCCATTTTCGCGATAAACGAACAGAGAATTTCGTCCGCGGCGTATCGAAACCGGAGGGCAATTTAAAATGTAAATACGGAGCTGATGGACCGGCGTTCGGCTCATCCGTGACCAGGGTCTCGTATTATCCAGGATATAAGATATGGTCGTCTAACGAGCTATTTAACATTTGACAATAATATTAAATTACGTTGATTCGAGAATTCTGACGGGTCGTACCGTCGACTCGATATTTTTAGTGTGGTTTAATTCGGACAAGGATTATGTTGAATTTCTTCGAAATTGAGCTGTTCCACTAGCTGGATGAAAAAAAAAGAAAGAAATTGGTTTAGGAGCCGACTCGACATCGTTGACGATTTTATAATGACACGTTGTTTGTACGTTTGAAATAGAAAAAAGAAATGAAAAATTACTACATAGTTGAAAAATCGTCTCAGAAATTCATATTTCTATTAGTGTAACCGCGTCCCGCGTCGTCTCGACGACGACGTTTAATGCGATCGTTGCGGGTGTCATTTTTCTCTCCGTGGTCCGACGTGAGGCCAGTGGAGGCAGTTACTTCAGTGTTGCACACGTATTTATTATTCGTATAATTTAAGTGAACGAATGAAGGGAAAAAAAAGAAGAAAGAGTATCGTTACGTTGCAGCCGCGGCGCGGGCGGTAATTTTGGACACGGGTTCGTTAGCGAGAACCCGGAGGATAAAAGTGATAGCCACACGCGGTCGTGATCTACACCGCGGACGAGCGGAATGACGGATCAAGAGGACGTCGTCTCGACCCCGAGGAGAAGAACGCCGGTGACTATTAATAGTGTCCTATCGGCGCCGCTTCCGACGGCGTCCCGACGGTCAAACTGACGCGGCCGCGACTCCGCGACGAATTCCTCATTTTTCATTCCGGTCTCATCGTCGTGGACCCAGAGACATTCCATCAAGGCAGTCACGCCCACTCGTTCATTCAGACTTTTGGATAATTATTTAAGAATTGGGAGATTTCAAGTATTCGAGATATCGGGATGATTGAGAGACACACGGAATAGCGGGAAACGCATTTATCAACTCGACCGACGGACCGATGTCAGCGACGGAAAAACTTGAAAAACTTCTAAAAAAGGCCGGGAAATTTATCCGAAAATTAAAATTGAAGTTTCATCAATGTTATTGGAACTGTAAATTGCCTGTAATAAGTTGAAAATGTCAAATTGCGATGACATTTTCGAAACGTGAGAGTAACACAGATTCTTCTTTAGAAAAATGACCCGAATTCTACTGTTTAACAATTTCATATTACAAATTATACGGAATTCAACATGTGATTTTCTTGTGTAATTGGCATTACTTTTTTAGTCGCACGTTTTTCTGTATTCAGAGCAAAAAAGGAAGTTATTGTAATCACCGCCACATTTTGAAGTCTAGAGAATGACGAATCATTTCCAATTGGACGCCTGTGACCAATTTTTTGTCCGACGATATCTCGAGAACGAGGAACCGGATTTTGATGATTTTGGTCTCAACCGACGCGGCTTTTTCAATCTTAGAACTGATTAGATTATGGCTTCGATCGGTTCGGTACTTTTCAAATGATTTAAATAACAGAATTCTAAAAAGAATAAAATACAAATTATGATATTCTGAGCACGCTTCAACGAATTCAGATGAAAATTGGTATCAACAAGTTTTTTGGATCACTGATCACGAATCTGAAGTCAAATTTGCAAAGTTCAACATAGTAAATCCAATATGTTGGCGAAAATGTAAAAATTTTCCGATTTTCATCAAAATTGGTACCCGAAGGTTTTTTTTTTATTTGGGTCACTGTCCACGAATTTGTTGTCGAATTTCCGGGAAAACTGAATCCAATAAAATTGTTGGAGCACAAAAAGAAAAAAAAACCGCGAGGTCAAGAGCTGGCACACTGGTAGCCTTAATCAGCTTGTTGACAGTAGAAATAATGAACAGGTTTATCCAGTGAGCGATCATAACGGTAATGGAATCTGCTGAATCGTCAGAATTATGTCTGTGAATTTTTTTAAACAAGACAAAGATGTTGAAAATTCCAAGAACTGTATAATTGAATACAAATTGAGGCTACTTTGGCGAAAAAATAATTCTGACTCAGTGTGTTTCACAAAATCTGAATATTTCCAGAGACAATGAGACATTTCATAGGTTTTTTTTCTCAGAGTTGTTTCGAATAATTCGGTTTAAACTTTGAAAAACTTTGTGAAAAGTCTTTGATTATCCCTGGAAATATTCTGATTATTTAGGAATTTATATATTTTTTCACCAGGAATTAAGGAAGCAATGAAAAAACCAAAATCTCGATAAATGTTGAACATTCGTGTTATGAACCTGAAATTTTCTGAGAATTTCAGTCACTTGTTCTTAACACCATAAGTAATTTCTTCAATTTTTATCTTTGATAATAAATTTGAATTCTAAATAATTGGCGTATCCAGGAGTTTTTTTTTTTGTTTTTCTTTTGTTTTTTTTTCGGGTGTAGAAGCTTGTAGGTATCAAATCGTCAAAATAGTATCGTGAAAGATTGAGTGCCCCGCCGATGTGACCTCAAACATTTAAATCCTTATGTTTATTAGAAATACGGTTTCTCGTATAACTCCGACACGTAACAATTAATTAATTCCATACTTACGCACGACTTATCCAAAACGATTTGTCTTGATTATAATATAATTAACGCTACACCAAAACTGAACCTGCACGGTGTGAAAAATAATTATCGCGCATACGTTAACCGACCAAAGTTCCATAACTCGAGATCATTACCGTATTGCCTCGCGATATCGCTTTTACCTTCGAAAAAAATATCATCCGATGATTTTCGCCTTACGTAACGCAGTTCCTTACGAACCAGTACGAGCATCTATCAGTTGTACATATTTTGGCATTACGATGACACAAACTACATCTTTGATCCTGAGCTAATGGATATTCCGTTGCGGTCACGCATCACAATCATGATTTGAATAACAAAAAAAACTGTTTATATTCACGTATAGAATCTATGGAAATGATAGAAGAAGAAGAAGAAAAAAATGACTGCCCACGTTGGTATATAGAAACGCGAATTCTCTGTTACTTTTTATGTGAGTAATGAAGAAACGATGATGGGAATTGAAGAAAGGGAATTTGAAAAATTAAAGTACCCGATAATTTCCGCGATGGGATAACCGCCAGCGTCACGGAATCCGTGGGTGGCATCTGATACTCCATTCAGATCTCGCCCACTACGGTGAACTCAACTGGCACCGGTATTATAGGTGGTTTAGTGCTCCTAGGTTGTATCTTTGGATTCAATAAACAACGTTGATGTCAAGCCAGTCGACCTATGGGCGTCCCCTCAGCGCGGGAGCCACGTGTCTCATAAACATCCCTCTTTATTGCTGCCCCTCTCATTTTTAGGCCGCTTTTATAATTTTCTATTTAAAAAGAATTTCTGGTTAGTACCAAACCTCCCGTCGTCCGGCGTATAACCGATTCTTCACTTTCCTCTTGTGCTTCTTTCCCCTGGCCTGAGGAGATTTGTCTTTCATTCAATCCTCCGATATCAAGAGAAGATCGAATCCCTGGATTGAAAATTTGAAGAATGATCATCGAATCTATAATTACAACGTTTTCAAGATCTTCTTCTTCTGTGCGGGTAGCAGCTGTCTGTGCGAGTCGGTGATCAGAAACAGGCGGCTGACGAGATCGGGTACACGCCCCTCGTCCGTCATCCCCTTGGCTGTAAGCCCAGGAATATTTCAACCGTCATCTACCTGCTGATGATCAACCGTAAAACCTTCCATCAAAAGATAATTTTACGTTGTTTTTTTTTCCCCGTTCACTCAGGTTCGATGCTGGTCGTGCGTGTCTCTGGAGACTGGCCAGCTGCAATGTGTCGGTGAAGGAGACCGGCCAGTCTGAACAGACGAGCGGACTTCGCCATTAAACGGTTTCAAGTCATCCAGTCGTGGGCAATTTCGGCTTCCATCTAATTCTAGGTGTTAAGCGATGACCGGTGGCCTGCAATGGCCACGTTTTTAGCACCAGGTAGCGAGCAGCCTCCGCTTTGGTGGAAAACGATTCTCCCTTTATTTCTGTATCCATAACTCAAATGTGGTGAAAAGGAGCGAACTCGAGCGTCCAGTAATTGAACGCCCGAGGGTCGATCTTCTAATGGGATCCCTGCACTATATACATGCGGCAGAAACTGTGATCAAACAACTTGTAGAAACGAGAAATTAAGGAATATGAGGTGATCCAGCTCGTGAACTCTGTTTCTTCCTCTGTTACATAATTCAAAGTAGATTTATACCCCACCGGAGGGTACGGGGTATAAGGCAAGATCCTCGGTCCTCGGTCCAGTTTCGATCTCGCGGTATCAACCCGAAAGGACACCCCACTGTTACAGGGTGAGGGGGCCCGAGGTCCGAGGTCCAGGTCTCCACTCTCGCCACTCTCTCGAAGAAGAGAGTGCTCGCATCCGCTACAGCACGGGGTCCGAATAATTTATAGGAAGGGCATCTGCATCGTAATTGATAATATCCAGCGGTGAGCTCCTTCTCCCTCAGTTACCCCCCGGGGGCCTCTTTTAGTCCTCATCCTCATCCTCATCCCCATCCCCGAGCTCCACCCTCCGGGTTTTCAACCTGCCACATATCTCGGATTTTACGCGTTTCAAAAAACGTTCGTGTCCAAACGCTCTCAGAATTTGAGAGCCTTAGCTCTGAGCCCCGATGGAGAGTTTCGGACTCTCGGACTCCGGGACGCCGGGGGCTGCGGTGGGCTGGTCGTGTTTTGTGCTTTTATTTAGTTCTTTTTGATTTTCTTTTTTGTTTTGTTTCTAAAGCGGCGGCGAGCGAGCGAGCGAGATTGGGCGAGGCCCGTGGCCCTGCGGTATAATTAAAATACAGCCGAGGTCCAACTGCAGAGCGCTTCGCTGCCCAATGATTAGTATTTAGGGGCAGGAATGCAACCGCGCTGTCTGCTTCGAGGATGAGAAGAAAAGGAAGCATCAGAAATAAAACAAATCCACACACGTTAAAAACCAGAAAGAAAGATATATATATATATATGTATATATGTATATGTATAGAACGTATCTGTATACGTTCGAAACGACCTGAAGCATCTTGTCTTGATAATTGCTAACGATTTAATTATTGGAATCGCCGGATGAAACACGGAGAAAACACCGGGTTTCTTTCCAATTTGCTTCACGTCCTGCCACACTGTAAAAAAAAAAACCAAAATGAAATCAAAAACATGAAGAATTACAAATTGAGAAAAAGAAAATATAACCATACCCTCAGATTACATTTACTGCACAGAATAATTAGCCTCAGGTGTAAATATACAACATTCGAAAGTTTACCTACGTAACAAATATTTCTAAACACCTTGGCTACAGGTATTTTGTTATTTATTTAGAATGTTTTTTTTTCTTCTATTTTCTCGTCACACAATTTATACGGGGATTATCATGACATGATCGCATCGTTAGATAAGCAATTAAAATACGGTAAATTAGTTATAAGAAGTGACACGCAGTTATAGACAGGATTTATATCCTGTCTGGAATTAAGAAACGAGTAGTAGAAATACGCTTCGGCTGTCATTAAAGAAATCTTGTTGATAAATTTGTATCAATTATACGGAAAAATTCCAAACACCGTTTTACGCTCGCTGTTACGATCTCGAGAAAGATTGAGCTTCATAATTTTTGTGTCCATTCTGTATAACAGCAGTGAATTTTATCTCTTATCGTAGACAAATAATTATCATTAATTAAGCCTCGCGTATCAGCGAATGTCGTCGGATGGTAAGCCAGAAGTTCCTCGAAGTTTGCGGCTCGGTGAAGAGATGGCGTCTCCGGTACCGCCCGAAAGTTCACTTCGCTCTTTCATTTTTGATGCCATAAAGAGGTATTTTATCGTCACGTTTAAGGGTTATTGTACAATAAAACCGGCATTATTATCAGTTAGCTCGCTAGCACGAGACAGGGGAGAGGCGTGAAGCGAGAAGAGGATCACGGGGACGACCCGAGTCAGGGAAAGGAAAGGAAAGGAAAAGAAAGTAAAGTTGAGGAAAGGGTGTGAGGAAGTAGTAGCCGAGACCGTGAAAAGCACGACTGACTATTTACGACTCGTAAAAACTGGTGAACATCCAGACATTGTCTCGGATGCGCGTATCGCCTTATGCCTCCGCAAGGGATGATTGTCTTCTCCCTTTTATTCACTTTTATCACACATTTATCGAATCGTTCTTGGAATAAGAAGAGGAGAATTGACACTGAACTTCATCCGTGAATGAGACTCGTCTCATCTTCTCACTTCGTTATGATTTACGGACCATACTTAGTACCTATCTGAAATGTTTTCCTGTGGAGACTGAGAAGCGACGTTTTGGTGAAACGAGGGGAGAAAAAGTTTCATGTTTATGGTCAACGTCCCTTTGATTTTAACGCTTGTACCACATATCCTACGGTCGGTGTATGAATACGTTGAAGACGTACGTCGGAGATTGTAATAAATTACACGAATAGTCACGTATTTTACATACGAAGTACCTAGAATTCATGAATTCCTTCTTTTTTTTCTGTTCTCAACAAGAAGAACATATGCGACGATGCTTCTCTTTTTTCTCTTGCCACCTCTAAACAAAACCATCGATTAGGTATTGTGCCATAACGGTTATCGAACGCCATGAAAATTATACTCTCTTCATCAACGTCACTCAATGAAACCCTGCTACATAAACTGACGTCAATTGTTCGTAATTTGGAGGGAAATCATTCGTCATTGTCTCTCTTGGTATACGATCAAAGACACTGATTGTGCTGATGGAGTTAATTTTTATGAAGGCTTCCAGATATCTGAAATCTGGAACATTAAGTAAAAAGTTAGCGAATGTTGTGTATGAAGCAAAAATGATATACGGTGAACAAAATTTCTCTCAGTCTTGATTTACGGATTGAATAATCTAACTGCAGAAATTTTTATCTCTGTCATAAAACACGGAACCTCAGTAGAAACGGGAACTGGCATAATTCTAATCATATTCAACGATAAAAATAGGGCTGAGAAAAGTTGCAATCATCCAGATTACACATTTTTTCCACCGATGAACTAGTTGTAAATTTCGTATCAACCTCGCGGGTCTTCTGGTTCGTGATAAGGTCGGATTCGTTCGTGTAGACCGTATAAGGCAAGAAGACAGAGGCCGGAATATCGTTTTAGGAATAAACGTAATCGAGGAACGGGCGAGTTACGATCAGGTTCGGGTTTAAATTGGGGAACCCACGCGCACGTTGACCACCTACTTCTTTTTTGGGTAAAGGTAGAAAATACCGTATCTCGTATAAAAAATGAAAGAATTTTCATTCATTTTCCAACCGGGAGGCGCACGGGCTTAACTTATAACGCAATATTTCGTTGGATGTATTCATATCAGATCCGAGGATCCAGATAAGGCGCCTCAACCTGGACCTCGAATCGGAGAATATCCTTGGGGCTCGGGATTCGCTGGGTCCCTTAACAAATATCATTTTCGTAATTCGACAAAGGGATGCCGTAGTGAGGTCGAAAGGAAACTGGTTTCGGACGGTCAGCGTCCAGGCCTCCGTTCCTAATCGCTCCTTCATCCTCTCAGGACTCGCGGACTAACAATGAGGAGGATATTGTATACTTTTCGCCCTCGATGAACGGGGTTTCGTCCCATAATTCTCAACCCCCCGAAGGCAGTCGAGTTAGAATATAGAATGAACCGAACGATGATAAATTCAGGATCTCCTCCTTCTCATTCCACTTCTCCTTATTCGTGGATCAGTTACTTATACCAAACAACCCACTTCGGGAACGACTGGGTTCTTCTTCCTTCAAGAAACGCCGAGATACGGTCGGAGGACTTATATTTGCATAGCGTTCCTCCAACTGGACAAACAAATACCTCGAGGCTGCAGGTTGCTGGTAAGGGCACCGCTCGATGGACAGCGGTGGAACGGTTCACACGGACTGCGAACTGGCCGAACTGTACCTCGTTACAAAATGGGAGACGCCCGTCTTTCGATTCTTATTCTTCTTCTTATGTCTCCGGTCTATCCATTCTGCGAATGTCTTAGCCTTCGCTCTTATAGAGTCTCGGTTTAATGACGTCCTTTTATTTTTCTCTTTCTCTTATATTCTTCGACCACCGCAGCACCACCAGAACCACCAGCATTAACTCGTCATCTCGGAGTTATTTCGCTCTCGATCGTGAACTAACGAACGGGAAGAATACCACATCGTGCCAACTGACCATAAACCTGAATATATTCAAATGGTAATGATCTAGATTATAGATTATAGATATTGGTCAAATGGTGTTCGATCACAACGAAATACTCTTCTTCTCACATCACAAGAGTCACAGATATGATTAGCCAACGTTACCTTATCTCTTCTAGATCGATACTTCTTGGACGATGAATGATCACGTTTTTAATATCTACTTCAATCAATATTTGATAAATTGAGCTTCTGTAAGAGACTATAGTCTTTTAGACTCTCGGCTTGCAAAAGGTAGTTTAGTATTTTGGAGTGGCTGAATTCCAATGGTTATGAGATGAATGTAGACTCGCTGTTCATCAATGATGTGGTTTTAGGGTCACTACTTTGGACTGCAGAGTACATCGAATGTTCAAACTTCACTCCTTGATAATTTTGTGTCCATCAGCCGGACGTGATAACGTAGAATGGAGTCTCTGAAGAAAGTCTGTTCAGCCTATATACGACCAGCCACACCGCATCGCATAGTGAATTTGACTAAACTACGTATGAGAAAAAAGAGTTCCTCAGATATGTTTATGTAGTTCGGCCCGTTCGCTCTTCAGGGATCTAGATAAGGCCTCGAGAGTTAAGAGCGTCAAGAAGAAGGCGTTGGACGAGGGCAGGTGGCCCAGGTGTCCCTTTGTTCATTTCGGTCTTTGTTCAATCAACGAATTAACCGAACCCTTTGACTCCTGAATTGTGTTTCCGTCGGGAGGTTTAGTGTGTTTTTTTGTTGTTGTTCAAACCCGTTCCTCTTGCTTATGTCCAAATCCGCGAGCCTAGAAAGCCACCGAGTATGCAGTGGCCGCAATCTGCGAGGGGAATCTTCGGTACATCCGAGCTGCTGGCCAGTTGTAACTCAATGTGCGGGCGACCCGAGGAGCGCTATGCAGAGAGACCGACGCCCCCGGCTCCTCAGACCCGCGTATTTTTCTTTGCATCCTGTATCTTAGGCGGTGTGGTAAACACCGAGGAATATAGCCGAGGCAATGAAGCCGTCAGGTTTAAACCGACCGCAAGCTGCTTATTGCGCAAAACCACCCGTTAAGAAAAAACAAAAAATTTCAAAACGAAAAGATGATTAAGAACTGGCGGAATAATAACGCGTGGTGAGGGTTGTAAATTATATTTTTTTTACATACAAATTTTCACCTTTTGAACAGAAAAAAAATACTCCCTCAGTCCGTCAGAGAGAGGAATCTGTTCCACCCACCACCGCCACACAATTTGACACCGGGCCGGTGCCACCGCGCGATTAAACCATGGACCATTGATTTTTGAGTGGAACCGCGAAACTGGGAACGAAAAACGTTAAATTGGAACGACCTCTGCGTGGATGAGCGAAGGAGAGATTTTTGATTAATTAAAAAGGAGAAACACCGGTAGAGCCCAACGGCCTAACCGACAGGTGACCGAGTGTGATTTCCGTCCCGATGCAGATTAGACACGTCGATTTCATCATTCGGTGATATGAATAATTGAGTGAAAGATCTCGTCGAAGCCAGCTAAGCTGGTCGAACAGACTTTTATCGTCTTTTATCGCGGCTTGATTCGAGCAGCGCGCCTCGCTCCTGATTACCATACGCGCCTTGCGTAATCGATGTCCGTTTAATATTCAGAAATTATAATCACACCCGACGTGTTCGGTACCTGTAATGATGGTTGAAAAATGTCGCGCTTAGATCGGACAGTTTCATGAAAGAGGTGCGCGGTGTCGATACCGTTAATCGTAAGAGCACGGAGTAAAAGTAACGTACTTGTACGGGTACGCAGGTCGTACAAATTGCCACTTGGACTGTATCTCAGATCCCTGAATATATTTAATTGGAATAAATGCGACTGTACTACAGCAACGCGTGAGAATTAGCATTGCTGATTGCGAACGGCGGTCAGCCGCGGCTTACGTCACCCGGAAACGCGGCAGAAGGTGTGAAAACCCGAATCTACATCCCGGTAACAACGATTCGAGGGGCTCTCTCGCCAGACCCTTATCTATCCGACCCCGCTACTGTCCAACGTTACGCACTTATGCCGTCCGCGAGGAGCTACTGTGGGCTCATCAACGCACGTGCGCGCCTCCGCCTCGTGTACAAATGTTTACTCAGTAACGAATTACAACGGCCATTGGGGAAGGTGTGGGTGCCAGCTGAGGGTGAAATCAATGGTGCTTCGAGTAGAGAAAAGAAAAAAACAAAAAAAAAACCCTGAAATATTGTTAAAAACTGACTTCAGGTGGACGTTGAACTTTTATGTAATAGTCGCAGGATCACGAACTCCGAGGAAATCCTGCCTGTCATGTGTCAGAATTAAACGAGCACTCGCACACGTTTGCTCGATCGGGCTATGGGTATGATCGGAATCGATAAATTTTCAATTTCTAGTCGTGTCTTCGTGAACGTATCGCATCTGCAGTCTCACTTCCGTTTCAGACGACAAACACTTCCGCACACTCGATCTAATACTGTACGTAGTTCAATTGGAAGCAGGAATGAAACGCTAATCGAAGTTAATCTCGAAGTCAGAGAAAACGGTGGACAATTTTCTGTGTAAAGTTCCAATAAAGTCTGAGTGAAACTTATGAAACCCCGAATACCACGGAGACTCACAAAGTCTCATTAAATCCCTTGAAATGATTCGAAAACCCTTGAAGTTTTTCTTTCAAGTCCTAAAAATCGTCAGAGTTGAGTGAAGTCCATTAAATTCTCAATCCGATCAAGTCTGATGAGAAATCTGGCAAAGTCGCATGAAAGCCTTGAAGTCATTTGAAGTTTGTACAATCTCTCAAGTTCAGTGAAGTTAAACAGAGTTTAAATCATTTAAATCCTTCGACATCTCTGAAGTTTCATGAAATCTCTTGAAATTTCTCCAAGTTTTTGGCGTCTCTGAAGCCTCTTGAAAACTCTGAAATCTCGGAAGTCTCACGAAGTTTTGTGCGATTCCTCGAAATCTACGGAGTTCCTTGAAAGGCTTGAAGTCTCTGCAAAGTCTTTGGAGTCTCGGAATCCGTTGCGTGTGTTAATTTTTAGGGTCGACGACCCTCGATTGAACGGTTCGGGACTGAGTTTTAGAAAAAAAATTGGTGATCCCCCACACGTCACAGTCTAGTCCGGATTTAACCCGTCTCCTAAAGCTGTCATCGCTGTTCAGGTTTATTTCCCGAGCAAACGTGAGTCGCTGAACCATCAGGAGGTCCCTATTCCTGTGGAATAAAAATGCGCCACTCGAAAAGGCATGCCACCGTCGAAGGGGAGGGGTATATTCAAATCGCTAAACACGTACAGCTACGGAATCGTGCCGTTTACCTTTTTACGACCGTCGTTACGTCCAGTCAAAAGTTTTACACGGTATAAAAAGTTTGAACCTCGTGTAAAAATAGCTATTTGTGCGACATGTGCGTAAAGTGACTGTTTATTCGGCAAGCTGTATGTTTTTCGTACGAGCCGCTGTTCTGCCTGGCGAGCCTGAGGCGAAGCCGGTGGAGATTACGAAAAACATGATCCTTGCCGAACAGTCACTTGACGCGTACGCCCCATACAATATTTGTCACGGCAAAGGCATCGAACGTCACTTTGTCGCCGGTTGAAATTCGCACGAACTGCGTATAGAAACTGCGGTACATGACATTGCGCCGCAACTTTGGACCGCGCACTTCGAACTGCGCATCAAAGTTGCGGTGAAAAGACTTTACACCGCAACTTGGAACTCGGCGGTATAAAGAGCCACTTTACGGATCGAAAACAGGCGTCGAAAAGTGACTTTTCAGTTTCTGTGTCGTAAAAATGAATATCTATGGGGCATGCTCGTAAAATTAGTGTTTTTTGGGGGAGGTTACGGTCTTAGTACGAGACGTTGGCGTGCCTGGCAAGCTACTAAACTGTCGTAAACAGTTTTTCGAAGGATGTTTACTGTCGTGAAATGACTTTCTGCGGCAGTCCTGATCTTAACGGTGTAAAATGCCACTTTGAGGACCGAAAACAGGCGTTAAAAAGTGACTTTTTAGTGCCTGTACCGTAAAAATAATATTTCGAACTTATTATCCCGGTCTCGTTCGTTCGCATTGTAACGACGCGTGTGACAGGCACTACCAGAATTCAAAATCGATTTAGTCCCGACCTACCCACTATCTCAGCTATTCTCAACGCGGTCTATATATCGTACCCGGGGCTAGGTTTCCGTACGTTGCTCCGTCCGCATCCGTCGGTCCTCCAACTCTCGCGAACCAATCATAGCGTAGTCGTTCCTGTCCCGGAAACCGGAAGCGAAGGAATCCCTCGGGAGAACGGAGAGTGTACTGTCGGGGTCTGCTCGATGGGTTGAGGGTGGTGGCGGTGGTGGTGCCGGAGGATATTGAGAGCGACTCGCGTCGCACTGGACATAATTTCCGCTCGACGAGATCGGAATGGCTAATGACGTCACTACCGCCTCTACGTCTCTCCGACACTGTGACAATATTTTCTCGATATACACGTCGCGTCGCGTCTGACGCGTTTCTGACGTCGGTTCATTTTCTATTCTCTATTATCTCGAAATCGCGATGAATTAGTTTCGAAACGACTGAATCTAAAAGTAGAAAATATCCCATTATCCGAATTTCCTTTTAGTTTCCCTGATTACTCCACGCGACCAACTCTCAGCCCTTTCTCGTTAACGTTACCCCATCCCCCTGGAACGAGATGAAGTTTTTCATTAGCATCCCGACGCATTCCTCGAACATACCGCGAGGCATCAGGTGGATATGTGACATCGCATCCCGCTTTTCGCGACGAAATTAAGGGAAATTTTTTCAATTTTTTCACCGAGTCTGGTACATTGACTGACCGGATGATTCGTCCAAGTTCTTTTTTTCGTTTTGGTGTTTTTTTTTTTTTTATGATTTTTTTTACACTTTTGAATTAGCAATGAGAAAACTGTCTCTCACGTCACTTTTTCGAAGCTGATCCACGGCTCGTCCAGTCTCGTTAATGTTATGAAAATTTCATTCACCCACCAGAGTGACGAATTCCGTTCCACTCCCCGGCTGTACAGGTGTAATTAACCTTCGAACTTTGAGTCAGTCAATCAGTTGGCGTGTCAATCCGTCCAACGCGTTCGTTATATTTATAACGGTGGATGGATACCAAGAATGAGTATTGCCAAGAATAACCGTAACGCTACGTTTTAGTTTTGTAGGCGAATGGAATTCGTACCCCGTCCTCTTCCCCCGTTTGGGCATATCGTGTGTGACGCGGGAGAGACGGCCTTAATATTTCACAAGCTCGGGTCCGTCTCGTCGTGCCGCGTTATCAGACCCTTTACCCCAAACCCGACACGGTTCTGGTTCTGGTCCCGTCTCGCCCCGTCCTACGTACCTACTCGACATCGCCGCAGTGTCTAGTGTCAGCCACTTCGGCATTATCTATTTATCGCCAAATTAAGCGAAGCCTTCCATTGATTAATGAGCTTTCCATGTGCCAACGACGGAGTCGTAGAACTGTCGACGGTCCTTTTAATTCGAGACGAATCAATTATGGACGATCTACTAATTCCACGGCGAACTATCAGACGGGGATTCCTTATCGGACGATAAACTCTGCCCACGAATTATATTCAGTTCTCTTTCTCTTTTCTCCTTCTCTAAATTCTTCAAAGTCACCATTCACTCTTTAAGAGTGAAAATCGTAACGTTCTGGCTAGAAAAAAATTGATAAGAGTAATCAATTCACTATAATACTGCCCATCAGGCAATCATTTTCACATTATCCAACTACTCTTGAATTTAACGTATCACAATCTTAATAATAACGAAGCCTCAACTGCCTCAGTAACAGGGAAAAAGTCGAGAAAAACTGAAATCATTTTCAACTGTGAACCACCCTTATAAAAGTGACCATTCCTTCTTCAGAGCTTTCGTTACTTTTGTCATTTTAGAGAAGAGCAGCGTTGAGGGAGGGTTGAAAGCTTTTGTAGTCTAGCTAGTGGACTTGGGCTCTGTTGTAAAGTCTGTTTTTTTTTTGTTTTTTTTTTACAGTTTAATGCAGGGTCCAGTCTAGGCCAGAATTTAACAATAAGTGGCGTTTGAGCGAGGGTGGAAGCCACTCAGTAAAAGCTGGAAGCTGGTTGTTTTAATTAGTTTTTAATTTGTTTCATAATGTCGAGGCGTGCCTTCATAATTTGAGCCGTTTTTATGCGAGCACGAGTGCGTGGTTCACGGTCTCAAGGGAAAGTTACAACAGTGGTAGCAACTTTGTTTTCCCGTTCGTTGGAAAAAATATCAAACTGCAGCGTCGAGACCCACGTAGAAAATTACCCAGCTGTATGTACGAACGTGGCAAAAGTTTTTAGAGCTCTGCAGTTGCATTTTCAACTTTGAAATTATGACGTGGTAGGCTAATTAAAGTTTCAAACGTACGGTAAAATGGTTTCGAATTCAACTGAAACAATGAAAAAATGAAAAAGGCTCGTTTCTCGACCCTGCGCGGAAAGTTAACGGAGTGACGTCGGATCGGTGTATCCAGACTGAGATAGGGGTACACAGCATAATAAGACGCGTAAGCCCTAACCGTAGTAATCAAAGTTGTCGCAGCATCTAAGAGTTTTAGCCTCCCCCATCGCAACGCCGAGTTGAAACCCCGGGTGGATGGAGGGAACCGCCGCTCACCGTCGGCGGGTAAGCTCAGGATTTATGGGAGCGTCGCGACGTCCGTCTTCACTCCCCGTGAAGCCCTTCCACCCAAGTTGGAACCGAGACCACGGAAACCGCGATGCCTAAGTCGTTAGCTAACCCGAAGCCAAAGCCTGATCCTGAGCCTGAGCCAACAGGGAACGCCAACGCGTCCATAACTCGGGAGTCCGAGTGCAGCGAGAGAAAAAAAGGCTTGCGAAACCGAAAAAAATCAACCTCCCAGGATTAAACTTCGCGCTCAACGTCCGGGCCCGAAAACGCGCGGAAGTAGCCGCGCGATACGATATCAGTATGCCCGGTACGTTCCGGGCTCATCCCTCAACTTATTGCGGCTTAGGTTTTCGGGTACCTGCAGCAGGTCCGCGTGCGAACGGGCGAAGCCCGTAAATTGTTTCCGTCATAATTTCAGATACAGGATTTCGCGATTTTTCCTTCGCTGATCCCCCGGGCTCCGCGAGAGTGGAGGAGAAATTTATTCATTTTCATTCATGCCCCGCATGGGAGAGAGCGCTTCCATCCGCTCCTCGAGCGTTTGCGGTTTATGTGAATGGGCTGCGGACGATGTAACGAACAAACCTTCTCGTTCGGGGCATAGATCTAGCCCCCCGGTTTTTGACAGGGCGCATTAACTCCTCGTAGACGGCCTTTGAACAACAAAAACGGAGCAGCATCGGAGCACGCTGGGCCCACGGTGAAGGGTGAACGGTAGCCCAGCAGGTGAGCCTTCCGGACTCGATCCGGATAACTGACGTCCCGTGGAGTCGCCCGTCTTTGTAACACTGTCCGACCGCTAAATATCGAAAGACTTTCTGATCAGAGAAGAAGAAGACGAGCTTTGCCATCGTCTAGGCAACGAATCAAGGATGTAGTTCGGGTTAAAAAATATTTCTTCTACAATTGATATTGTACTCATGCCAACTTCTTATCACAAGTTTTTACATTCAAAACGAAGAAAGAAGCCACAATATATAATCCATATAACTTGAAAATTGGCGACGAAGTACCTGAGTTACAGTAATCTTAATTTTTGTCCGATATCAGAATAAAAAGAAGAGTAGATTCACGTGAGGAATTTGTTTTACAGTGAAGAATTTCCCAAAAATGGAATTTGAAACAATCATTTCCCCCAAAAAGGTACTTTTTTTTTTCGTTTTTTTGTTATTTTTTCAAAAATATAGAAGTAATTTACCTGGATTCAGTGACCAGACCTGAAAAAGCTCACGTAGAATTGCTCATAATATATGAAAGAAGATATCTGTGAAACTAAAAGTTGATTCGATAAATATTTCATCGCTAGTTACATTTTGAAATCTAAAAAGTAGGTGAAAATTAGTTTTTGAGATAATCAAAGATTTGTAAAAGGCTGCGTATCAATTGAAAACTCCAGAAGAATAGTAGTCCAAGTATACTCATATTGTTTTATATCTGGTGTTAGTTTGGTCTGATAACATGTCCCAAGTTTTTCATCACTCTTGACTTTTTGTGACACATATCACTCTCATTCTGAGCTGTGAAATTGGATCATTTTTCCAGATTAACAACTTTGGGCCCTGATTAGAACATTTCAAAAATCAGATTCGGATTCGATCTTTGCAGATAATGATAGGCGAATGTATTTAGTGAAGGAATCCGCAATGAATTTTTTTTTTTTTTTTTGACAATCGCATTATCTTGTGCCTCTCCCAACCCGAACTACATCCTTAATGCAACGTACCACCTTGTGTCGCAATGCGGCACCGCAGACTTCACACACGGAGTTTAGAATTGTCTCGGTCGTAAAGAGGTGAGGACGTGAAGAATTTGACAAATTCACATTGAATTATACACACCCACCGTGCAGTGCGGAAAATGTGAGGACACTGAATAATAAGATGGGGGAAATTGCGTCTCGCTGATCTCTCGGCGATTATTGTATTCTCATAACCCGCGGAAATTGTATTTTTATCGCGAGATGGTCGAGTCCCGGGGCCGTGGGAGAAGAAAAAATGGAGTTCCTCGCCGTTTCTGGGATTGGTGGTAATTAACCGTAATTCACCTGCCGGAGATTTTCGCTTAGCGTTAACTCAACCCTTGACGTTTACGTTTGATGGGTTTCGCGTTATTGCAGAGGCGGATGGGCACGACGGAGACTGGAAAACCGCAGCTTTTGCCACGGATCTATGGATTGCCATTCGGTCTTGACGTTCGCTAATAAATAAGTCGCGATATTACCTAGTTGCAAAAATATATATACTATACTCCGTTTCGTTTCGCGTTGTCTTTACCTACACAGAAAAACGTATTACCCGCCTCTTTTATCTCCACGTCCATCCGTATGCGGGTATATATAATAATAAACTTGAAAAGCTTGTATTATTCTGCCTCAGCGATGAGCCGGAAAATAAAGGACCTCATAACCGCCTCATACCCGATCCTACAATCTTTGTGCAACCGACTGCGGACCAGATTGCTTCTCTTTTACGCCCTTTTTACTATATCCCTCGGATTTAGATGAGAGAGGAAAACTTCATCCGTTACCTCTTTGCGTTAAAAAAGGAGAAAAAAGAACAATATCTGGCTAACGAGAAACCCGGAATTGGCAGATCGGACGTATCGACGTAAGTTTAATGGAAATTAAAACCACTCCGTTTTTCCTTCGTTAAAAATTCATCATTCAAATTCTATTCAGTCAGTTACTATGAGATCCTGGCCCGGTTTCTGAATTTTGTGACAGTTTTTCAACTTCCAGGGCCAGAAAATCGTCTCTGACTATTTTGAGTTTGACGTCTGAGTATTGTGACCAAATTTTTGTCCCACGATATCTCGAGAACCAGTGGCAAGATTTCGATCAAATTGAGCTCAATCGACGCGGTTTTTCCAAACTTAGAACTGATTAGATTCTTGCTTTGATGAGTTCAGTACTTTTTGATTATTTGAATAACAAAATTCTAAAAAAATACAATAAAAATGACGCCATCTTGAGAACGGATCAATGGTTTTGAATGAAATTGGGTACCATATGGTTTTTTGTATCGCTGGTCACGAATCTGAAGTCAGATTAACAAAATTCTGAATAGCTGGAAACAAAATAAATAACTTCGACTCTGTACAACCGAGCTTCGAGTCTTGTAACATTCTGAGATTCTGCGTGGGCGGTCATTTGGACGATATCTCGGTTTCGATCAGGAATTCCACGGAGGTGACAAAGATTGTGAGCTCAATCCCGGTAAGTTTGTCTTTTTTCCGGGAAATCTCGAGTCTCCGTGATTGTGGGTTTACCGTCTCCACTAGAAGGAGCTGAATGCGATGGGCGGCGAGACTGGTCCCAACAATAAGCCCTGGACAACTCCGCCGTCGGCGACTCCGGACTTACTAAGCCGCGGGATAAATTCACCGGGTATTTCGCGCACTTTCTCGGATTCCAGAGGGAATATACACCCGAAGAGAGAATCCCTGCTCTCGTACCTTGTCTAGGTAACAAAAACGAGAAATCGAAATGAAAAAAATTAATGCCTGACATAACTAATTCGTAAAGACGTTGTGTTAATTCGGGAAACGAAATAACGCCAATCTCGCAACGCGTTATGGAGACTTATGAAGATTCAGACACCAACAGAGTCCTAAATCTCATTAAAAGGCAGGATCTCATACCGATGGGGACTCCGAAGAGAGAAAGAGAGACGAAGAGATGGAGTGACGCTAGGATCACGGGGTGGCGTTGGGGCGCTGACTGCAGGGATGCCACCCTAATTACCTCAGACTCGATAAAAAAAGAAAACGAATTAAAGAAAAGAATGGGGTGGCTCGAGGGTGGGCTGCTCGTGACAGCCAGCTAATCGGGGTGTTTAAGAGTCTACACTGATCGCCAGGGTCTCGTTTAAACCTGGCCCGCCTTATATTTTTACCCCGCATGATAATGGGGGGCGACGAACAGCGAGGAAAAAAAACGGAAAAGAAAAAGTACATATATACTCTACGAATCGTGCCCCGTTATGATTTAGGGAGCCGTTCGCTTACTTTGCATACTGATTGGCATATTATAAAGTAGAAAAAATTCACAAAAATTCTATTGCCCTGCCCTGACATTAATTTTGCCAAAGAGTACAATTTTTGCGATTAATCTTCTCTGAAAATTTTTTGGGGGATTTTTGAAAACCTGCCGATCAGCTTCAACGCTTGATAAAACTTGTTCTCTATCGGGGACAAACGGCGCTGCTATAATTAGAGAATGGAGTAAAGGCATGTATTTTTTGTTGCGAAAAAAGGTGAGAAGCAACGGGACGGTAGGGCGAATATTCCATCAGCAAAGCCTTGATTACTTTTTCTCATCTCTGGATCTAAATAAATAAAATATCGAAAATACGACGCCTACGACTACCTCGAGTCCAGGAGTGTCGCGAAGAGGCGGATAAGATAAAGAAAGAGACGTTACTTAATTACTTATTTCTTTTCTCACCCGCGCCGCGCGATCTCCGAGTCTCGAGGGAGAAAAGAAATAAGTAAAGTACTTTTTTCGCTCTCGGACGCCTTCCTTATTAACGCTTAATGCCTTAACACAGAACTCCTCGGCCTCGACGTCAGGTCGACGATACTGACTGTATTCAGAATATCAGAAGCCCAGGAAAATGATTTAATCGTACGTTACAACATGGAAATTTCTGATAACAGTTATTTTCGGTTCCTGAAAGGTATCAGGGGGCGCCCTTTTCTTATCCCCATTAGGGTTTCGATTTTACAATCATCATCAGTCCTGCCACTGTGTATACCGACGTTCAAGTAAATTTCTTTTTCTTATTTCACCTCTACTTTATTTCTCTCTCTTTTTTTTTTTAAATTCAAGTATAAAATATTATCAACCGGATAACCACGTCGTCGTTTCGTACTCGTGCGTCCCGGTGCATCCGAGATACTACCGCACCACCACCTGCTCGAATAACTATCATCAATTATTTATGCTCAACGCGCAACTGTGCAGCGACAGTTGCAGCTATAAACACCTTCGGTGACTAACTGCGGCACGGAATTAATTTATCTTTATTTAAAATGTTGTAGTGGTTATAGCGAGGTGTCAGAGATACTCGAAATAAGCTTCTATATTTTTTGCAATTAGCTATAAGATAGCTCAAACTTTATCTCAGACTGATTTAAAATTGATAGAAACTGGATTGAAATTAACCCCGTCCCTGTCCACGTCCGTTTCGCAGCCTCTTTCCTGCAGTTCTCTGCTTTCTGTTTTTTATTTTATTTTTTTATTATTCTTTTTTTTCCGCCCTCCCTTTTTACCCGCTCGGGATTCGGGGCCATCAGATTGCGCCTCAAGGAAATTGAAACATCCACCGCCTCCAGGCAAAACGAAGCGATGATTTAGGGAACGGTTTGAGTTATGTGAATTCGTATATTAAAATATTTTCAACATTCAAAACGCTTCGCCAGCTCGTTGCGTAGCTCGTATCTCACACCCCGTTTCAGTTTCGTTGTCCATTCACACTCGCGGCATACTCGATTCTGGTATTATTCTTCTTTTTTTTGTCCTCCGGTAATTTTCGTGACTACCCCCCTCGATAAGATTCTCGGAGGGATTCGCTTTTCTAATAACGAAAAGAAACGAATTACCCGTCGTAAATTTGATATTAGTACGCTCCGGTAAATTTTATAGCTTCCTAAAGTGACAGTTCAGACAAATGGTGTCATTAACGGTTCATCGAGCACCGAACACTGCGTCGAATTCAGATTCCCATTAGCCTGATCTTTCGAACTGACGTCCCGTTTAAAACCTGGATATTCGTGACATTTCATTTAATCGAGATTTACCACCCTTCAATCGAACCAACTTGGAATCCCGTCGATCTCGTCGATCACCGCGGGTGTAATTATTTTTGGTAATAATTCTGCGGGTTACCGCGAGCAGGAGAGGAGAGGAGAGTAGACGCGCGGTTTAGTTAGGAGAAAATTCACATGGGTATTAGAAAGGTGTGTGGCGGGCATGCGAGCCACGTCCCCTTTATTTATCGTTTCCCGATGCTTATGTTTTACTAGGCCGGGCCACGTTGCCGTGGTATACGATAAGGCAAGGGTGGAATCACTAAGGGAACCAATAACGTGATGTATTATACATAATGCATGCTCCGTCCGCCCACCGCACCACCTGTACCTACGCCGCTCGCGAGCCCGGCTTCTGCTCTGGCTTTTGCCACTGCTCGGGTACAGCCTATCCCTGTACCCACGTGCTATTCAATAATGGATTACCAAAGACAAATTTCATTGGGATAAGGCTGGCCTTTTTCCCTCACAGAAACGATACTCGGAAAATATTAATCGACCGACGATTCTTTCCGCTCGCCTTCGAGTCGTAGACGGAGAGAACAAGCGGGTTTGGGCGGACTATGAGCCAACCTTCGAACTTCCCGTGATCTATTTCGTTTCCAGCTGTCTGAATTTGCGAATCTGACTTCAAATTCATGATTATAGTGACCCCAAAAAACGTTCGAGTACCAATTTTCATCAAGATCGAAACGTTTTTAGTTTTTTTTTAAAGTATATCGAAGGCGTCAAATTGAAATTTTGCAAAACTGATCTCGGATTCGTGATCAGCTATACAAAGGACCGTGTGGTACCAAATTTCATTCAAATCTGTTGATCCGTTCTCAGGATATCGTAATTTTTATTGTATTTTTGAGAATTTCGTTATTTCAATGATTCAAAAAGTACCGAACCGATCAAAGCCAAAATCTAATCAGTCCGAAGTTTAAAAAAACCGCGTCGATTGAGCTAAATCTAATCGAAATCTGCGCCCTCGTTCTCTAGATATCGTGGGGACAAAAATTTGGTGACATATGTGGAGATCCAGTAAAAACACCTCTTCATTTTTGGGGTGATTACAATGGCTTCCTTATTTTCTCTGAAGACCGAGAAACGGGAAGATGACAAGAGAAACGCTTGTGACAATGACAATGATCGCGGGTAGCAAACAGCTCTGTGCAGATTTGATATCGCTGCGGTTAGAGAGAGAGAAGCAGCGGGCATTCATCACGTTATCAAGGGTTTCGCACACACTTCGGTGTTTATACACAATTATGCGTGCCCGCGTTCCAGGACTATGGGTTTTCCGAGCCGGGGCTACGCTATGTTGGGACGCGGAAAATTCAACCGTAGGACGTTACACAGAAAACCGTTTCACGCGTCGCGCACCCCTGCCCCCCAACGAACGATCCTTTTCCGTGATCTATGGCTCCTCCGAGGAACAAGAGTAAGGGAAATAGGTTCCCAGAACTTGTTTGTTCGGTCTCACAGTCTTCGCTGAGAATACCAAATCATCCCGTTCCCAAAACCTATCCTTCCTCCTCACAACATACGTGACGATAGAAATTGCTCGGGATCAGAATATCGCTCTCAGGGTCAACTCGGAACAGAGAATGACATCGTCTTGTTAAGGCGATACCGGCTCCCTCGCACACCTGACTCAAAAGAGCCTCGGAAAAGAGAGAAAGACAAAAAAGAGAAAAAAGTACGAGACTTTGGGGAAAAAGAAGAATGAAGAAAAAGGAGGAATCGCTTCACGTAGAGAACGTAGCGGCAGAATTGGAGCGGTGACACTCTCATTTCGGTGAAAATTTACAGGCCACCCTCTCGCGTGCCTTGCATAGTCAGACCCACGAATACGTATGCGAACGTAATTCGATACGAAACCACCACTAGCTCTGGCACGGTTAAGTACGTTTCTGTCAGTGTGGTTCTATCCGATATTCCTTGAAACTGTTCACTTTAAACTAGTTTAAAACTGCAGTTCGAGTCTACGTCGATTCCTGAAACGAGAATAACAACTTTTATACCCTGCATCGCTCTGCATATAGACCCGAGCTTTTCTTTCCTACCGTTTTTTTTTTCCTTTTACTTTTTTACTTTTTTTGCCAAGAGACCGGGAGTGGAAGTATCCTTAAAACTCCGGGTTAGCTACCCCCGGGGCTAGCGTGAGCTCTGGGTATAACGAGAGTGCAGGTGCCCGATGTGGTGCCACCGGTACCACCCCGCACCGCCTCCACACAACCCCCCGTCAACACTACGGCCCCGGTCTTACCTGGCCACCGGGCCACCTCACTGCCTTCGAACACGCAATCGTCGTACTTCTGTATCCTGGCCTCCAGCTATTGCTCGGCAGAGTCGTGTAACGCCATTACGAAAGTTCGCAGGGGGCGGGTGTCTGCTGGCTCTTGCAGTTCGTCCCCCCTGTGAAGATGATCTTTTTTTTTGCTGATCGTCAAAAAATTATCATGACGGGTCTCTATTAT
The DNA here is from genome assembly GCA_018420115.1 of Euura saliciscinereae. Classification (NCBI taxonomy): domain Eukaryota; kingdom Metazoa; phylum Arthropoda; class Insecta; order Hymenoptera; family Tenthredinidae; genus Euura; species Euura saliciscinereae. The sequence continues at coordinate 29,729 of JAFFZH010013049.1, forward strand.
CGTCAACTAATTCACAGGTTATGGTATATCGTAGACGACAGCTCTAACCTAGGGAAAACTTGGGCATCCCATGGTGCGCTTCGCCTCGAGGGGGTGGCAGAAGTTACGGCGTCTCGACGCCACTTCCTAAGTCTAGCGTTACCTCCGACAACTCTTTGGCCTCAGGTGGCGCGATAGTTAGCTACTTTGCCTCGTGGTAAATCCGAAGTGAAAATGGCTACCTCCACAATCCAGCAGGGGTGGGAGCACCCAGACCTTTGCAGAAGTCTGCGTACCGACGTGTACCTCATATTTGACGAGCCAGATCCCCTCAGGCAAGGGATGCGCGTGCTCAAACTTTTCTGGCAGAATTTTGGAATCAAATTCGTGTCATTGAATTCAGTTTGCGGTGTCGGTTCCGACTTTGATCCTGCAGGACGAGGGAATGAAGATGAGTCGCGTTTTTTTTCCGCCAATAAAATATACCAGCAAATCAAAAATTCGGCTTCATCAATATTGCATGAGGTGTGGTCGCTACGCTACGCTTTTTAGGAGGACATCTTGGAGAAGACGTTGCGGCTGGTCGGTGATATGACGATTCGTTTATTCCGAGGATCGAGATGATCGGACGCGGAGCACGGATGTGGAGGTGGAAGTAAAGTGGGGAGGGAGAAAGAGGGAAAAAGGGGGAAAAAGGAGATGGCGAGAGGATCTCTTCATCTGTATCAATTACTCCCGGATTAGATGGATGAAGATGAAGATACGAAGTCAGTATTCGGAGTGGAATGGCCACGGGGACAGTCCGATGCGGGGGAAGAAGAGAGGATCGCCGTGATTGACATCGACGACGTTCCGGTGTCTGCCCGAAGATCTCCCCTGATTCTTGAGTGAACGCTGTCACGGTATAGATAAGAACCCGCAAACCGGGATCGTGAATATCTTAATGAGACCGAACGCGTATTCTGGCATCCTGCAATTAATGCCTCTTTTCACCCTCAATGATTTCCCCCCTCGCTAATGTATGCGCATACAGATTCATTGGGAGAAATCAGTTTTTTGAGCCGTGTAGGCCCCGAACTGACAAACAAACGGAAAAAACAAACGTCGCGGGGGTAGGAGAAAAAAACCGCGGGACATGTAAGACGCGGTGCAATCTTGTCGATCAAACAATTAACAATGCCATTGGGATTGTAAGGGGGGACGGTGGACACTGATCGAAGCCGGGTGAAAAGATACCGTGGAACAGAAGAGGCCGCCTTCGTACTCGGGAGCATTCGAGTATAGTCGGTCGGTAAATATCTCCTTTCCGCAGTGTTACTCATTAATTACCCATTAATTAGCTCCCGCTTAATTGCGAGGACCAGAGAGCAGAGAGCAGCGAGCACCGGTCAGGACCGAAACGTCTTCGCGGCCCCAGTCCGAGTCGCTGCAGGTACCCGCATCGTTGAACGAGATTAGCGAATTCAAACGAACGCGAAACCTGTCTACTTAGTTGCGTTATTCCTTTTTATTCGACTCGAATGTCTTCGACCCTTGCGGGAGAGCCGCTGATTCCGAGTCGGAGTGTAAGGGTGCAGCAAAGTCGCCAGTGGGAGATATCGGCCCGCCTGAAGGAGGTGGACTGAGTTTCTCCGGGTGGAGGAGAGGCTGATGTATTTATAAGGAAGAATATTTGCATACGATGCAGCAGATCGGCGATAGCGAAGCGGGCGGCGCCGACTGAAGATCCAAAGAGGCTTTGTGCCATTATATCCATTCCCCCGTCTCGTTTCGTTCCGTTTCGTTTCGTTCCGTTCAGTTCAGTTCAGCAAATAAAAGTCCACCTTCAGCTTGTTCGTCGTTCTCCGTGCTGCGGCTCTCCTGTCGTCCACTATCCTCCCGTCCGACCGCGACGACGCCGTCTACCGCGTCCCGTCGCCTCCCGTCGGCCTCCGAACTCCAACTGCGTATCCTGTTCTCGGATAACAGCGAGGCGAAAGAGAGAGAGGGACGAGGTAGCCTCGGAATACTCGCTCAACGTGATTGGCGTTGACTTATTAAGCGATCGACGAAATCGGCTAGTCAAAACTCCAAAAGTCTTGTTACCAACATCTGGTTCAACTTTAACGATCGAAAATTGCAGATAACAGCTATCAGACAATCACAACTTTCCTCTTCGAAACCTGAGTGATCGTTGTTACTTAGTTCTGGCTGAGATTAGTTCAGCGGTTTCTCGGTAGCCGCGGATGGACCGTGCGATGCGATTCGACGAGTTCGGAGACTGATTGATTTCGCGAGGAACGCTGCCAGAATGTCGTGTCGAACAGTTGGAAGGAATCTCGATATCCTTTATGGTGGGAATTTAAGACCAGAGGCGATCAGTGGCGTCGTGCATTTTGATCAACCTACCTTCCACCTTCCACCGTTGACGACGAGACACGTATCATCGTTATCCCAGGCTGCGTATCTTGTTGTCATACACCTTAAAATTTCAAAAAAGTCAAAACCACCGAAATTAATTTTTTTACACTCTTGAATGGATTTCACATGATTTTGGGAAGAATTTTTTTTGTGGATATGATGCACGAAATAAAATCTACCGGTGGACCGATTTTAGTCTTTCTGGTCTCAAACCGTTATTTGTACTCGAGTTATCATGAAAAGTAACGTATGGAGACAGACAAACGCTATTTTCTATTATAAAAAATGATGAATATCTTGTACAATTTTGATCGGATCAAAAACTTCTCTGTTCATTTTGAGAAGTCCTCTTCACTGAATAGTTTGAGACCAGAAAAACTTGAATCGATCCACCGATAGATTTTATTTCGTGTATCGTAGACCAAAAAAATTTGTTCCCAAAATCGTGTGAAAAACGACTTTTTGCAGTTTAGACTTTTTTGACATTTCAAGGCTTGAAATATCAAGGGTCATATTTTTTTAACGCGTCGAGGTCGGAATGAGAAGGAAAAAGATTCGTTCCTTCGGCATTCACGGTTAAGTAGCTGAGAACCTCGATAAGATGTTTCAATAATTCATTTCACGCGCATCTCGGCTTAATCGAACGATCAATCACGATTTCTTAATTTCGCATTTCTACATGCTATAACTATAATAATTTTCTACGTACCACCGCTACCCGTTTCTATGCTTGAATATCGTCTGTATTTTTATCTCATATCTCCTTGGTTTCATTTATTCACAGAAACGTGGCGCAAGGTAATGGCTAGACTGTTACTTCTCACCGTGTAAATAACGATTTGAGTAATGCGTACAACATGCCTCGAATCATCGTTTCGAAATAGTAACAATACTCCACAGTCCTCGTTGGTGCGGCAGCGGAACTTAGATCTCCGCTCTTTCGTCTGCTAGTCAGTGCAGTAACGGTATACCGGACGGTAATTTAATTCTAATGGTTTTATCACTGAAACCTATGTCACTTGTCTGTATTACCTTGGTTTATTACTATTTTACGACTCGGAATAGAGACCCACGGACGCACGGTAGTTGAACGCGTTGTCTTTTAATTGCCTCTTCCTAATAGCCATCACAGACGCGATGTGTTACGCGCGTGAAAAAGAGGACCAGAAGGGCGACCATAATTTCCGGCACCCGCACCGGCACCTCGAGGATTGCCATTTGTCTCGAGACAGCTGGCGAACGCTCGAAACCCAGGGGTATCTCTGTTCTCAAAACCGTTTCCTTTGTTTCCTCGTTTTTTCTGTTATCTCGTCAATCCGAGACCACCGCGTTGGGTATGGAACTTGGAAGAGGAAATCATTGATTGGTCACAATTAGTTACAATTTCAAACGGCACATGATATGCAAACGTGGGTCAATCTCGGAGCCCGGACTAACGGAGGAAGATGTCACAATAAGACGTTTGAGAAACAAGGCACTGAGCCTCGAAACCCGTGTCAATCTCAATTACCCTTACGAACTTGGGGCGGCACAGCAAATGGGGACATTCCACGGACGCCTACGTAGGCCTGCGATCGCCTGCGGTGCATAAACTATCGCTCGGACCTACTTAGTACGCAAAAAGACCGCATGCAGATGTCAGACCGAGTTTAATTTCCGCGGAAATAATTGACTCCGGGTTGAATCAGATCCAGCTAATCAGCCTCGCTGGACTTCTTCGGACAATTACACGATCGAGTCGAGTTCGAGGTCTGAGATACCGGGAACAGAGAGACGCGATACGAATCTTTCATCGGCTCGAATCAATTAGGAGATAAAGTTTTCGAAGGGGGCAGAGAAGAACCACTGCGGAATCGGGGAATCGGGGAACCGAGAAACTGGAGACTATTCCGCGGCCATTAGCTACGGGTAAACAGAACCATTCTTTAATTCTTTGCTCTTAAGGGCGTCACTCTTTCTCAACGCTGCTCGTAAGAAGGCGTCTTTCTTGTTTATTGCCTCGCCGTTCGCTGCAGCCAGCGTTGACGGTTAAGTAACTGCCGACCGAAACTCGTACGTGGATCGATTTTTCCTCTCTCGCCCAAAAGTATAGAAGCTAAGGTAAACGCCCCGGTTTCGGATATTATGAGGATTTCAGCTAAGTTTATCCTCTTCCGGAAATGATGGGTTTCATTGGATGATCATCTTTTCAATCTATAATTCAATGCATAATTTAATGATAATCTCTTATTCGAGCCTAGTTACCCCAGTTTCTGACACTCGGCTCGCTACAGCTAGTTTGGCCTTCGGAGTCGCGGTTCGTTCCAATAATTATCAGATGAGATCTCATAGTTCCTACAAATGGACCAAATATTCATGTTGACCAAGTCGAATGTGTCTGTTTCAACGAAGCGAACGTCTTTGCAATAAAACTATTGAGGTTGCGTCTCTCGTGAATCTAGGAGTCAGAACTACCGCAAGGCTGAAATAAACGGAATACCGAAAGGACCCGGTATTTGACCCCTTCTCGTTGCGCGACAAACTTCGCAGTCACTTTTAGTCGTCCATAATGCGTTTTTATATCAGATTTTGGACTACAACACACACTAAATGGTTCAACTTTCCTCCTTGATGATCATTTTTCATCATCTGGTCGTGATATTGTAGAATAAACGACATTTGATATTTTCGAGTAGGTATTGACCAAAACTCGGTCCCCGATGGTTTCGACTAATTCAACGTGATCGAAGGATAAGGTTGATACATTAAAATCAATCATTCGCTAATACACTTGTAGAAGCCACGTGGCGGGGCAATACTCTGGAGAAATAGCACGCGCGATGGTCGTGTGGCGACTGACACCCCCCGTCGAGATAATCAGCGTCCGAGGAAATCCTACGACGCGACGGTCACGCGGTCCAGAGGGTGCGAGATATTGTACCTCGAGTAAACTCGCATACTGGGAATTCTCCGCTGAAGGGGAAACGGTTCTCAACGGTCTAAAAATAGAATTAGAATAAATTTTTCTGCTAATCACGGACGTTGCTACCATCCACCTGCAATCACGATTTGCCTGCGTTTCCGCGAAGTGCAGGATGCTCACTGCGTGCCGTCGCCCCGGACAAGGTCGTTTCGAACATCACCGCGAGACAGCTCAGACGTCTGATCAGCTTCCGTCCGAGGGGACTGACTATTGTCGAGTGCTCGGGCGTGCCAGTACTTCTGAAGGAGTACAGATAAGCGGAATGGTAGTTATGGCTAAGGCAATGGCAAGGATATATCCGACGATTGACATTCGCGCTTGTCCTGATCAAGAGGAGTTACTGCCCCGGTCGTATCGTATCGTATGCACAGGAATGTTGAGTAAAATAATGAATCGTTCATTTTTAAATACAATCATCGAGAGTTAAGATACGTGAAATCCATAAAAGCCGAGAAACCAACCCACCGGTGGACATTGATGGTCGGAATTTGATACGGGGTAAGAAATATCACTCGAAAGATCTCGGGTCTGATTAAATCCGTGGTCCACCGGCATCGTGGACGTTTTGACCGTGTAGCGCAACGATAAATTCTCTATTCCAGTCAGATTCTCTTCCCTCAGGCAGTGAACGAGAGAGAGAGAGAGAGAGAGATAGAAAAAAAATGAAAAAACAAAATTAAATAAACGAAGCGAAAAAATTTCCCCCGCAAACCATTCTTCCACCGTGGAACGAACCGGGCTCTACGGTGTTCGTTAAATATACGAGTGTATTGAAATTCTGCTTCGAGACAGAACGCGAAGCGATGCGCCTGTTGTGGAAGGACAGGATCGCATGACGGCTACGGACTCCGAAGGAAAAGAGGCCCCGCTCCCGGTAGACGTGGAAACGAGGAGGAGGACGAGGACGAGGACGAGGACGAGGCCTGGGAGTCTCCCGCTGTTTTGAATACGGCATCCCATGTCTGCCCCCCCTCAAAGGGATAAAACGTATCCCACATCGCTGTATACTAGCTCAGCTCGCGTATCGCATACCAGAGTCCGGCACCAACACGACCGTTCGTACGAGGGAGTCGAGCCCGGGTACCGTCGGCGTCGTCGGCGTCGCCGTCCACTCTAATTTGAATGTAACAACGTTTCGTTCGGCCGCTTCTACGGCGATACAATCTCCTCAGGTTTTCTGGTCCAGCTCAGTCCGGGAGTCAGGACAAAGAGGATGATCGTTCGACCGCGGTACCAGAGGCTCGGGCTCAAAGCGTCCCTCGAGACGCGGTACCGGCTCCCGTTCCAGGGTCATTTGAATAGCCGCGAGAACGTTGAGAATCTCACTCGTTGCGATGCAATTAAAAAGGTGCGAGATCACAGCGGCTCGGTTGCAACGTGCAGTTCGTAGTTCGCGGCTACCGATGATGAACATGTCACGGATGATTGACGCGCCGCTGACTCGACGACAGGCATCGCAATGCCCGCTCTACGACTTCCCGGTAGCCGCATGACGCGAATGTACAAATTGCCTCGGGAGTTGGGCTCCCGTAATTGCGATTCTGGTCCTGCACCCGGCACCAGTACCAGTACCAGTACCAGTACCGGCGAGGCAAGGACGACTCCTTATCTCGCTTTGTGGTTCCACGAACATCGGGGCTCCTCGCCAAATTACTATAAATAGACATTAATCGATGCTGTGGGAAAAAGAAGTAGTCGCGTTGCACATATTGAACGAGGTGCAACCGCCTACTCGACGATCGCGTGTTGCTTATTATAATTCCGTAGGGTGAACGGTGCTCAAATTGATTCTCAATTGACGGATTGACACCGACTTCTCACATCACCTTTTTTTTCCATCTTCTCGAAACTGGGTGAAAAAGTCACGGTTGACCTGATGATTTATTCATCGCCAGACACATAATGTTCATATCGATATCCGAGTCTCCGTCCTCCAAGGTGTGCATGACGTACGTTCGAGTGTAATTCATTCAGTCAGTCGTAGGAGGAAGTCCCTACGGTAGGTGGATACCGACAGAAGTCACCGTAAAACGGTAGATACAAACGAGCCACTTTAATTTACGACTTTATTTATGAATTTATATTTCACTCATTCGACTTCCCTTGATTTACGCCCTCCAGACTCTGAAGTTCATATACTCGTTCGTTTGCCGCAATTTCTTTCTGACCGCAGGAATCGCGGATGGTCACAAACCCGATGGAAGATCAAAGATAGCTAAAACAGAATTCTGTCGTTACTTCGAACGCGACTTGTCGATTCTTTTAATTGTTCTCTACGCTGAAATACGGTCTTTGATTCGACTGTGATTGAACAGTCCATTAATTATTCTTTGAGGGTTCGTTCAGATAGATTCATCGACTGCCACTAACTGTCCGCCAATTATTGACGGATACTTCAACGACATTTTCAGACGATCCGTTGAGCTACCTGATATTTTCCACCTCTAAGCCTGCGATATCGATGTCGTCAAGATTTCCGGAACCGGGCGATACGAGATAGCCTCACTCAAGTACGGGCGTCTGGATACTTTGCCGGGATTATCTGTCGAGTTATACAAACTAGAGGTAGGTATACGTATACCTCCGTGGTTCGAGTTCCCAAGGAAACCCTGCAGAGTGTCAACTCTCGTATGGTCCTTGACCAGTTTTCTCGGTATGAAAATGGCGCTGAGGGGATGGCGCCCCGCGGTTTCTTTCTCACCGAGACATACACTCGCCTGGCCGGCGCCCTGGGTGGTTATCCGAGGTATCTCTTGGTCCTGTGTAGGCCCCGTCTCGACCAGAACCAAGAACCGAGAGGCAGGAGGTAGGTTCATATTAATTGTCGATACATATCTCAGTCTGCGCGCTTTTATTAACACGTCTCTATCGGTCGGGGGCGCTGACGTGGCTATCTGTCCAAGTGTGAGAATATGATTAGGGACATAACATCCTCTCGACCACCGTCGAGAAAAACTCACCGATCGAGCCCTATGACGAATACCCCCGAGCCAGGGGGCAAATGACAGTCAACCGAAGAACCCCCGTCTGACGAATGACTTTTACGTGTGCCCCGAATCCTCCTCTTGTTTCACGGATAAAGTCATCGACGCTTCAGCCATTATGGCGAGTAGGATAGATGCACCGTTTTTGGCCACCTCAGTACCTTCTCTGGCCATCAATTGCTTCATCAGTGGCCATATCGATCGAGTGTGAAAAAAGTGGTGGCCAAAAACGGGAAAAAAGGTAAAAACACACTTTAACCTATAAAATAATTGGTTCGCGACTAATTAATTATTGAAAAACTGTATCCTAGACTTTCTTCAGGCCATATTTATGCTGGTAATCGAACATTTTGATTACATATAAGCACCAGAAATAAGTAATCAACCCTTAAGAATTGGCCACAAATGGTGGCTTGAACATTTTTCGGGATGCTCTATTCGGAATTCTGGCTAACAATAAAATAAAATGGTACAAGAGAGTAGATATAAAAAGCGTGGGCAGGGTCCGATCTAGGGGTTGCCGACGGACAGCTGGGATAAGCTTCGAGGAATGACGGGGGATAATACGGGAATACGGGAACCAGGGGATCGTGGAGAAATAAAGTTGAATTAAAGCAGATCTCGAGTTTTGTAGAAAGTGTGACCGTACGAGAAATTCAAATTTTTCTCCAACACCGACCATGTAGGAAAACGGAGACGAGCATCGCCTCGGTCTGGAACCGTTCCCGTAATCTTCGATCAGGAAGATGCTTATAGTCGAAATGAATTCCCATCGACTATCCGAAGGGACAGGATCCCACGGGAATAGGGTTACCGGAGGAAGGGACTCTTCGCATTGTGACCATCGACCAACTCTTTCTCACAACGCCGTTTCTTATCCAACTCTCGAATGCCTCGCCCTAAAAAAAATTCAAGCTTTCTCCAAATTCCTCGCAAAAAATGTACATACGTCAGTCGCGAAGACAGTGGGTAGGCTATTCGCACGAAATTCACCCGTGTGAAACAACGAGTGCGGGATTACCCCCAGGTCCGATATATCGCGTGGTACGACACGCAATAGCACGCCAGCACACGCAATGCCAAATCTCTTTTTACGTATGGGCAGGATTATGTTTCTGAAAGAAACATCGTGTGTCACTGTAATCGAGCGATACCAGGAGGGTCTGCTCAGTCCATCGAGAATCGGAACTCGAGCTTATAGCGGGTGTCCGAAGTGCACTTGAAATATAAATCCAGATGACGCTGGGGTAATAAAAGGCGGCGAAGATGGTCCGGGTAGGTAGGTGGCTAGGTGTAGACCCCTGATCTCTTCGGCTATCAAAGTTTTTCGAGGGTCTCTCACAAACGGTGAGATGGTCTATCCACGTCTCCGCACGTCTCAACGTCGCCAGCGTATGCTCTCGGGGTGGCCCCGACTTTTACGACCTCCTTCGAAAGAGATCTTCCCCGTACCCGGTCCGTCGATATACTCGCCTACTCCTCGGGATGGTAATGGTTTGTTTTATTATATCGTAACTCGGCCGCTCCACGAGCTTTTGATTGATAAGGGAGGAGGATTACCCCGAAACGGCGTATAGTTGGCTTCGCCCATTAGACCTTTTCTTTCCCTCTTCTCGATACGCGGAAATGTCGGATGATCGCGTGGAGAATCATTCGAGACTTTGGTCTACTTCGACAGTCGATCGGATTAACCGGTTTGTCTTTTCCGTGGTTCACCTAACCACGAGGTACGAGATGCTAGTCGATTCCGAGTCAGTTTAGAACGAATTTGGTAAACTTCCACCAGCCGGATCTGACCGGACCGATGGACGCCGTCGCGGATCATCGACGACAGTCTGCGAGATGTTACGGAGCTGAGTTAGTTATCCGGTTCTTGCAAGACCCGCAACAGCCATGCGGAGGGCGAAAACACTTTGCGAGGCAAATGTCCCGTGACGGGAAACGGCACTGTCCACCCCTAAACAAATTTACGCTCGCGTGCTAACCTATACCCTGTATATAAATGTACCGAAGACGCCGTTGCCACACTGCAATGGTCAGACGAAACTCCAGATTTTTGTTCTATAAAAAAAAAGACCCTCCCTCTGACAATAAATTGAACAGCATTAACCGGTTCGAAATGAAATTCTGGAATGGGGTAATCCGTGGACCCACGTTGCAACGATAACTTTGGTTTAAATAAAAACTCTGGAGAGCGATGCGAAAAAAATTCTAGTAAATGGAGCAAATTTTTGTGACATCCGAACAAATATAAATACGAATAACGCAGTAAAGGCGAGACCACTATTATCAAAATAAGGAAAGAGACCGCGATTTCATAAGATTTAAGGGGGTACATACACCTTGAAATGCGAAAAAGTCAAACCGCCAGAAGTTATTTTCCATATTTTAGAACGTTTTTCACACGATTTTGGGAACACATTTTTTTCGTCTAGGATGCACAAAATAAAATCTATCGGTGGATCGATTTAAGTTTTTTTGGTTTCAAAGTATTCAGGAAAGAAGCCTTCTCAAAATGGACAGAGAACTTCTCGATCCGATCAAAATTGTACCAGATATTCATCATTTTTTAGAATAAAATAGCGTTTTTCTGTCTTCATACGTTACTCTTCAGTCTTCACGATAACTCGAGTAAAAATAAAGTTATGAAAAAGTTCCCTGTTCATGTTGAAAATGCCTCTTTACTAAACGGTTTGAGACCAGAAAAACCAAAATCGGTCCACCGGTAGATTTTATTCCGTGGATCACAGACAGGAAAAATTCGTTCTAAAATCGTGTGAAAACCATTCAAAAGTCTAAAAAATGACTTTCGATGGTTTCGCCTTTTCTGAAATTTTAAGGTGTATGTTCAAGTACATAATCAGTAAAGTACATTTTAAACTATTTGATCGGTCAATATTATTATAAAAGCATAAAACGAAAGGCCTCATTCACTCATTTACTGGTACTTTGACGATATGAAAAGCGAGACGTCGTCATAATCTGAATATCGACAGGGCAGACTGAAAGACGACGAATTAGAAGCTAAGTAACAAAATACATACAAAATAAAAACGACGATTTTATAGGAAGAAAATTGAATAAATGAAATTTGGGATTTAATGTGACGAGGCGCTATTTCAAATGTTCATCTCTTATTATCTATAAAAAATATACAGTTTTATCTTTATTTATACTGTAACGTATTCAACAAATCGCTTCTTAATATATTACATTCAAAGTTAAAATCAGAAAATTCAATTATCATGAGTCAGAAATCATACACATACACATCATACACACATACAATGTTATCTAACCTGTCCTTCTTTGTACTTTGAACAATTGGTGTCGAATCTGTAAAATCATTCTCCGTATCTTTGAAATTCTCAATCCTAATATTCACCCTGTTTTGTGATTAATTTATAACTCTTTTTTGTTCTGTAACGTATTTTTTTTTTACTCTTTGACGATATTGTTGTCTAGAAACTTTTTCTTCTCCTGTTTAAGCAAGTCATTTTCTCCTGTATTGTTCGATGACTTTCAACATTGATATTTAAACTTGTGACGTCATTCTTGATTGAACAGTAACGTAAAACACGACAGTTACACATGTGGACGAACAGCTACAGTCACTCTTCAGTCAAATCCACTTTTTCTTCAGCAAAATCCGCTTTTTATGCAGTCAAATCACTTTGCCCAGAATTTTAATCTGCACAGAGAATAGTGTCTATATAGTGTCAATTATCATCGTCACGAAATCGAATTAAATTCGATTCAAAACAATTCGCTCTCTGTTTCCGAATTTTATCTAATCTGTAGAAGAGGAATTTATTCTTTGCTGTACATGTATTTGGATAATGCTGTACAAAATCGCCAATTTCACGTTTACGTTTCCAATATTTTATCAATTGTTTCGCAACCGTCGAGCCTCAGAAGTTATGGCTATCTTGACCCACTAAAACAATTATTGGTGCTCAACCAGCGTAACGCTTTCGTGTGTGACAATTTTTCGGGACATTGGATATCTCGACCCCTATACTGAACCAGTGATGCACTATTACCCCGAAAACGGAAGCATTTGCAATGCTAATATTATTTACTTCAATAATTCACTTTTTGGATAATTCACAATAAACAACTCGACGAAACTTAGCAACTGAAATAAATATTGCAACGGTCGCATGCCTCTCAGACTTAAGAACTTAAAAATAAAATGAAATTACAAAGCTGTCAGTAAATTTTATTTATGAACATTTAATTGAAAACTTTAATTTAAATCACGCATGAACTTGACAACAAAATTTGATGAAAAAGATGACACTAAAGAAAAGCCAACAATCGGGACTCCCATGAAGTGGGCAGTCTATCTCGAAATGCGATTAAATCCCATCTACTTTTTATATACGGATTCATTTCATTTCTTCAACATTACTCTGACCATGTAACTACGATCAAAAAAGGATTTTTAAATATAGAGAGACATGAACGGAAAGGCCGATTTTGCTACCTGTTTTCGGGGAGCAAACAGTGGTTTTACCGACCGGGAAGTCTTCTCTCCCGGTAAGTCTTTCTTCCCCGGATTTTCCCCTGGAACTCTTTCCTCCCTGCTTTTAGTTCCCGTACCGGCCGCGCTACACTTCAGCCACATAACCTCAAATGATCACCGTTTTGCCCACAAAATCGACCTTTCCGTTCATGGTGGAAAAAAATACAGTGTGCACCGCGGTCGCAGGACTTTTCACTTCCTCGGTGTAGTTTGCTAAGGGGCTGTCCATATATTACGTAACGCAAATTGGGGCGGAGGGGTAAGTAGTCACCGTTACTATTTTGTTATGCGGAGGGGGGGGGGGGGGGGGGGGGGGGGTGTAGCGTTACGTAACCGTAGCCCCAACGGTGTTTTTGGTCAATTTATACTTCTAAACTTCGTCAACTCGCGATAAAACCGACTTACGTATTTCAAAATTGCGCGCCAGCGGGCGCCGCATGCGCAGTCGACTTTAAGCAAATTCA
>JAFFZH010013050.1:1600-17111 GCA_018420115.1 Euura saliciscinereae
TTTTTTTTTTTTTTTTTTTTTTTTTTTTTTTTTTTTTTTTTTTTCCCACCGTGCTTATGTGCCTCAACTCAAACTCTCGTTGCATATAAGCAACGATTTCAAGTATTCTTGGATTTTCGGGGCGTAATAAACAAAAAAAAACCACAATATTTGTTGTTTATGTCGCATCGGGTCTCATATTTTCGGTCTTGTTGTAGTGCCTGTGTCATATGTGTATACATAGAGCGGTGTCTAAACAAAACGGAGGATGGATGCATACGTAGTAGGTAAGGATTTGGGGTTAGGGTGTTTATGTTACATACCTTGATCCTGGTTGAAACCAGCGTAGAGTAGTCCGTTCGAATGGGGGTTTCCCGCGGTTAGGTTCATGACGACGTCGTATTTATTCCTGTTTTCTTGTGTATCTTTTTTTTATACGAATTGGGAGGATTGGATCCTCGGCAAACTAGACCGACGGTATATTTGTTTTATTATTATTATTATTTTTTTTTCGTCTTGACTGAAAAATAAGTTAGGTTAGGATCACATTTTAACCGGCTGTTCCTCGATCATCCGATATCCCTCATCTCCGACTTCAGAGGCATACTGCTACTGGGATGCGATGCGATCAAGAGTGAAGAGACAGATGCGCCATTTACACGCATGCGCTTTAACGGGATTTGTTTTCTTTTGGTTTTTTATGTTTGTTGTGTATGCACTTGTTGTTATTGTTATTGTGTTCTACTATTGCGGCAGTCGGCAACTCTAGAATATTTGTAATTCATGATCTGAGGACTGAGTGTCTCGTCGAAAACTATTCCAGAGGGCAGCAGGGGGCTCAACCACCTCATTTGCGATTGTTTGCATCTTTAGTTGACAAACCCAGGAAAATTAGTATATTGTGTATCAAGGGCGGAAAGAAGACGATTTCATGAGTACTAAGCTCGGGCGTAGTGAAACTTGCCTTCCGCCCGTTGTGCACACGATAATTTTTGTCCTCTCCCCTTGAAACCACGCCTTTTCATACTTTCCGCCCGCTCGGAGCGGGCTGTAATGGAAATGTGCGCCCGCTCACCAAGCGGTCACAATAACTCAGATTCCACCCGCTTCGCGTGTATAAAAAGACGTGTTTTCAAGGGGGGTAGGACGAAAATGAGCTTTTCACCCGACTACGATAAAATGACCGTATTTCGCCCCTGAAGCACGGGTCGAAAGTCGTCAATTTCGGACCAGTGGACTTTTTTGCCCGGCAATTTACTTTTCTGCCCGGTTAATCACTTCTCTTCCTTCTGGTCAAAAATTGACTACCTACTTTCCACTCGCGTTATAGCGACGGAATAAGGTCATTTTATCGTAGTCGGGTGAAAAATAGCATATGCCACACGGGAGGAGCGCAATTTTCACCTCGTGTTCATGCTTCGAGCAAACCTCGCACTCGGCGAAAATCGCGCTCTTTCTTTCCTTGTAGCGTAATATACTATTTTACCCGACTACGACGAAAAGACCACTTTTTTGCCCGGTAATTTACTTTTTTGCCCGCTTACTCACTTTTTCTACCCTCTGTTCGAAAATTGATGACTACTTTCCGCCCGCGTTGCAGCGATGGAATATGGTCATTTTATCGAAGACGGGTAAAAAGAAGTATATGCCACACGGAAGGTAAGCGATTCTCACCCTTGTAGCATAATATACTATTTCTCACACCCAGTCGCAAAATGCCACTTTTCATACCTCTTTTCTACCACCTCTTTTCATACCACTTTTCATACCATATCTTTTCGGCCCTCGGGCGGAAAAGTCCTTTGCGCCCGATAAAAGCACGCGAAAGAGACTATTTTCCTGCCCTCGGGCGCAAAGTGCCGTTTTGCGCCCGCTTACTCGGTCTGAAAAGAGGCATTTCTGCAGACCAGATATTAAGAAAAAAAATCGTGCGCATCACGGGTGCAAGGCTATAATTTTGGCGAGTTTGATTGCAGCACACTCGCCTTCAGCTCGTGTTGCAGATTTCACACACTCTAAAAATAGTGCTTTGCGCCCTTGATACACAATGTACTAATTTCTGGACGATGAAATTAAAAAAAAGAAGAACGTATTTTTTACGGCACAGACAGTAAAAAGTCACTTTTTGACGCCTGTTTACGTTCCGGCAAGTGGCACTTTATACCGCTAAGTTCAAAGTTGCGGTATAAAGTCTTTATTCCGCAACTTTGATGCGCAGTCCGAAGTGCGCATGTCAAAGTTGCGGAATAAAGTCTTTATACCGCAGGTTACCCCCTCTCTATACGCAGTTCGTGCGGAACTGAACTGGCGTCAAAGTGAATATTATAACGCCTTTTCCGTAAAAAATATTGTTTGGGGCGCGCGCAGAAAGTCACTGTAATAGTAACTTTGACGCCAGTTGAGTTACGCACGACCTGCGTATAGGAGCTGCCGTAAAAGGTAGTAGAGAGGGGGTAACCTGCGGTATAAAGACTTTATTCCGCAACTTTGACATGCGCACTTCGAACTGCGCATCAAAGTTGCGGAATAAAGACTTTATACCGTAACTTTGAACTTAGCGGTATAAAGTGCCACTTGCCGGAACGAAAACAGGCGTCAAAAAGTGATTTTTTAATGCCTGTGCCGTAAAAAAAAAAAAAAAAATTTAAAACAGAATTCAGATATGGTGCGGGATTTCAGTCATTTCTAAGCATACAAAAAGCGTTGTACTATTCAGTTGCTATGAAAATCCAACAATAGGCGAGTTTCTCGTGCCGGATATTCGGTATCCGGTTGTCCGGCAAAATCGCTATCCGGCACATCCCTAATTGTACTTCGTATGGAAAATGAAACACATTCACGAATTCATTAGGAAAAGAAGAAGAGAAATAGAACGTGCGTTACTTTCGGTTGAACTAATACTTTTGCAGACGAGTTTCTGTTTCATTAATTTAAAAATATTCGTTCGAATGTTGACACGCTGCCTTACCGACGATATTCGAATCTGGCGGTTTGTTCTCTAGTCGAGTTTCCGATCTAACCAAAATTTTCATACTTCAGGTCTCAACCTTACCCAGCCTAACCTAACTTATCAAAGTCGAACGAAACTCAGAACTTAACCTAAGCGGCATGTGAGATTGACCTCAACCGAATAAATATTGTGTCAACCATCTAATCTCAAACTTAAACAAAAATCAGCCCAAAAAAAATCTCTTCGACCATTTCGAACATCGGATCACGCGACAAACAACCCGATCATGTTGAGTTAACGTTATAGGTTATGTTTGTCGCAATCGAACCGGCGACGATCCCCGGGTCACAATAAACCCCGACGACGATCTCTCTCGACAGAAATTCAAAAATAAAAACAAAAACAAGTACAAAATGTTCAATAGAGTAGCGCGGTGTCTCACCGTGGCGAAAAAACCGTTATCCTTCAACCGGGCCAGCGGTCACTCGAACCAGTCGCTATCAGTCGCTCTACTGATCCCAAAGAACGCTCTGTCCCTCCACAAATGCATCTGCACTAGCGTATCGAGGCGTTCCGAGCCACAGGAGCGAATTGTACCCGAAACGGCTGCCGCAAAGGAGCTGGAGTCGCTCCTCGCCTCGGACCCGGACATCGCGAAGAGATACAAGATCCTAGAGCTGGAAATAGACGTGATGAGACAGGGGGGTTGGTCCAACATACCGGATAAACTGAAACCGCAGCACTGGCTGGAGCTGTTGAACACTGAGTCCCGATCCGCGAGGAGGAGGTACCTGCAGTTTCTATTCCTGACGGAAAAGACGAGAGAGAATGAGAAGAAGAAGAAGGAACGGGCTCGCGAGGAGCGCCTCAGACGCCGCGATTCCGGGGAAGAAGAACTCTCGGAATACAGACTCAACAGAACGTCCATGTTCCTGAGGATATACGACTCGACGATGAACCAGTTCTACCACACTCGTCTCATCCAAGCGATGCAGTTCTCTGAGAAATTGGTGATAGACTGCGGATACTACGCCCACATGACGCCGAGGGAGTGCAAAGAGTGTGCGAAACAGCTGGCGCTCCTCTTCGCGGAGAATCGGGTCAACAGGCAGCCCTTCGATCTCCACTTCTGCAATGTCAACAAGGCTTCGATCCTCATGAAGAATTTCCTCAAGACGATACCGACCGCCTTCAGCGATGTCTTTCCGCTAAATATACACGAGAAATCGTACACAGAGCTGTTCGACAGGAAGAAGCTCGTCTACCTGACCCCGCACTCGAACAACGAGATGGAAAAGTACGAGCATGACTCGGTTTACATCGTCGGAGGGATCGTGGACAAGACCAATAGCGAGCCGTTGTCTCTGGCTAGAGCAAAGGAGGAGGGACTCAGGATGGCCAAGCTCCCGTTGGACAAGTACCTGCTCTGGGGGTCCGGGTCCGGAAAACGACTGCCGCTTAATCATATGGTCAATATTCTATCGGACATTAGAATAACCGGGGATTGGCAGTCCGCGTTCAAACACATACCCAGGAGGAAGTTAGAAAAATCCCCGGATGACATGAAGCCGCAGGGTTTCGAGAGGGCAAAGCCGCAGGGTTTCGAGAGGGCAAAGCCGCAGGGTTTTGAGAGGGCGAAGCCGCAGGGTTTCGAGAGGGCGAAGCCGCAGGGTTTTGAGAGGAGGAGGTCGCAGAATGAATTCGGATACAATCAGAGGAGCGGGCAGAGTAGAGAGACTGGGGAAAATATCGAGTCGTCTTTTAGTTTCGAGGCGAGACAGAGGGGATTCCGTAACAAATAAATTGTAGATTTTTAATAATACTGTAAAATATAAAGAGAGTCAAAGAAGATAAAGATTTTCATTATTGTATCCTAGATGAATTACAGAACGTTTCGTTCTGGTTCTTGAAATTATTATTATTGTTATTATAGTATATATATACATATATCGCGTGTCTAATGACATAAGGTCGTAAGCGCCAAAAACACGATTTTGGTGGCAAAAGGTCGTACAGTTTTTTTTTTCGCCATTCGCCCTAAAAATGATCAAAACGTATTAGATCAATTGAAATTACGAGATCGAAAAATGGAAATGCAAAAGGTCGTATGTTGGGCGAATACGTCATTTTTTCACTACAATTTTTGAGGAAAATAAAAACAAATGGTAAAAGCAGAAGATCGTATCCGCCAATTTTTATTTTCTCATGATTTTTCCAAAAAGCTGTAAAAACCCGTGAAACGCAAAGAAAAATTAAAATCGACGACGTTTCGAGAAATTCGATAAAAAATATTCGCAGATAAAAGCAGAAGGACGTATCCGCCATTTTTTTTCGTTTATTTGGCGGATACGACCTTCTGCAATTAATGGAAACCATTTTTTTTTTCTGCGAAGTTAGGACTGAAAGGTCGTATCCACGGGTACATACGACCTTCTGCTTTTAATCGACCTAGTATTAAATTTCAACGTTTATGAACGAATCTTCGCGTCCTTAGTCTAAATACGATTTAAAAAAATATATACGACCTTTTGCTGTTACGAAAAGCAAAAAGTCGTATATTGGCGCTTACGACCTTATGTCATTAGACACGCGATATCATTTTTCATTTATAGTTCCTACAAATCATCTTTCATCATCATGCATCCATTTCTCATGGATATTTGTTACTTTTAATCTAAGGAAACTTTCCCATTTCTCATCTTGTTCAACATCAATACTGACAATACATGATATATCGATTATATATCTTCATCAGGGCTGGTCGATTAATTCGATCAATGGAGATTTATTTATTGAAATTGTATTTATCGATTAATCGATTCTTCGTCCAATCGTTTCAAAGTCGATTATCTCGTTCCGTCGATTAATAGATTCTATATCAATTCGAAGAGTCGAATAATCGATTCTGTACCTAATCTACAAATCGATTTATCGATCTTTGAATGAATCGTTTTCCCATTGAATCGATTTCTCCATTTCAGTCGATTCATCGAATCTTCATTCGTTCTAAACGGTCGTCGATTAATCGAATTTCGAGTGATTCTATTGAATAACAAATCGAATCTATCGAATTAATCTAGAACCTCGATTACTCGATAGATCGATTAATCGAATAATCGTACAGCGTAGAAAATTATAAATAATAAAAAAAAAAAAAAAAAAAGGACGTTGGGATTGATACAGTATCGTTGAATAGTCAATGTTAGATGTATTTTCATTTGATTACGTTGTCAATAGGGACATAATAATAATATGTAATAATGAAAGGTATAAAAATCGATCATTTCTTACTCCAAATAGTGTAAACAGAATATAAAGTTATTTTATACTCTTATAATTGGGTCGGATCATCGATATTCTGGAAGACGACTCGTCTTTATACAATATAATTCATAACATATAATATATATAACATGATCAATCCAAAGCATGTAGCATAGTGGCTGGAATAGTCCAAAATTGAAACAAAAGAAGCTGTTTCTACTTATACAATCGAACTAGAATCACAGAGCATGTTTATAAAATCTCTTAAAAATTTATGAAATCATATAAAAACCGTTCTAACATCTATGACACTGTTTAAAATCATTATAATTAATCTATATTCCAAATATTTCGAACTCTCAATTTGAAATCTTAAAATCTGCTCAGAATTACCTATAATTTAATAACAGAGTCTCAAAAGTCTCTATAATTTTCCCCAAAATGAATGAAATGCACTTAGCGAAGAGGATAAAGCGGCAAAAGCTCTTCATTTCTGCAAAAGCTGCGTCAGCCTCATGAAAATCCATGTCTAAATATCATAATAATAATAAAACTCGAAGAGTTTCTACGTGAAGTCGAGTCCGCTAGCTTGAAAGCTTCTTTTAATCGAAACATGAGGATACAAGATTCTCCATTCATGGATTTTCGCGTCGCTTATGCCCTCGCAAAAACTGAGATCGATCATTTCAAGCTCGGTGCAACATAGCAAAAGCTTCAGGCATATCTCAGGTGTCAGAGATCTCGCCCCGAGGAAATCCAGCTGTCGGAGTTTCGGACAGGCCAGGAAAGGCTCCAGGTCACGATCCGTGAGCCCTCGGAGCGCTGCTAGGAACACTTTCTCCAAATTCACGCACGACGTCGCCAGAGATCGCAGCGAATCTCCAGGAGCTCCCATGCCGAGGCTGAAAATAAGGGATGAAGCCAAAACTTGATGATTTTAGTTCAAATTCTTTCAAACTCGACGACAATCTCTTCTTCAACGTCTTTTTCTACTAACCACCACCCAAAATCGACCTCTCTGAGGTTCGCACATCGCGCGAGTGCCCTGACCCCGTGCGGAGTGAGACTGTGGCTCTTCCAAAAATCGACGCTCTCGAGTAGAGGGCAGGAGTATGCTAATTCCATGGCGATATCGTCCATGTTATGAATATGATCGCAGGCTGCTAAGTTGAGATGAAGTATGTTTCGGTTTCCTTTGAGGATCGCGCACAGCGAAGCAGTCTGAATCATGGTCCTGTACAACTCGAGTCTTTCGAGCTGAGACAAGTTTGCCAGTGGCCAAAACCCGTCCTTCGTTATCTCCAGGCAGTTCCGAAGGCACAATTCTACGGGAAAAAAAGGGTCGTTAAAAAGTGAAGCTGTGAAGTTTCTCTGCTTCCGCCATCGACGAACCTTTCAGGCTCCTGCAAACGACAGAAACCTTCAGTATGACAGAATTATTGACGAACTGGCAGCAGTTGAATCTCAAATGAGTCAACTGGCTGCCGCAAGCCCCGAGAAACTCCTGGATATCCCTGGAAGATATCGTGTTGTAGTTTCCGCACCAGGAGAGATCGATTCTCTGCAGGTACTGGCACCTCGAAGCCAGTGTGCGCAGCGATCCGGAGTCTACGCAGTGCCAATAAGGCTTCAGATTTAGGCTTGTGTACAAAAGCGCGTCCCTCGCGATGTTGTTGAAGTGTTTGTTCACCTGGCAGCACCTGCACAGCGATTTCAGGTCGAGGTTCTTCAGGATCTTCAGCACCGCTTCGTCCTGGGACAGAAAACAGGATTTTCATCGGTGAAAAGGTAGATTTAAGGTAAAATGAGAGTCACGTGACCTCGATATGATTTACACTTGGAATTTTCAAACGCTATTTTCTCAGCCAAAACACGTTCGATTTATGTGAAATTGATATCAGTGACGTAGAAAAACTGAATGAAGGGCCTGCCAATCGTGGATTTTCGAATATCGAAAGACATAATCAGAATTTTGTGTAACAATATTGTTCCGTAACCCAAGGAGGTGCTGCCCCTCGTGGAGACAGGCAGCACTTCCTTGGATTACGGAACAATATTGGTAAAAAACTGTTATTACGTCTCGATTTTCGAAAATCCACGATTGGCAGGCTCTTCATTGAGTTTTTCTACGTCACTGATATCAATTTCACACCAATAGAATGTGTTTTGGCTGAGGAAATAGCGTTTGAAAATTCCAGGTGTAAATCATATCGAGGTCACGTGACTTTCATTTCACCTTAAAGGCGAGGATCTCACGGGCAGGACGGAGAAGCTTCCGCAACTGTCTTCCACCGGCAAATTCCTGTGCGTAATTCTTGTGGCCGAAACGCCTGAGGTCGATAGATCGATGTCTCTCAGGAGTTTGGGAAAATCCTCCTGCAAGAATCTCTGCAGACTGTTCACAGCCTCTTCGATCGGGGGTATGTGCCGGTACTCGGTACCCAGTTTCTCGACTATACTCCCCCTCCGGATCTGGCCCGTGACGTTGCTGAAAACCGATCATCAGCATACAGCGATAATCCAGGAATCCTGAACTCTAATTCACCTCTTAGAGAGCTGACAGTGTTTATAAAACGTGTTTTTCAGTTCCCTCAGGTCTCTATTCGTCTTGGAGTAATCCGGAGTCAGATTATAGACGTCGTTACAGTTGTGATTGCTCCGATCGAGCCTCTGCAGCAAGGAGCTCAAATTCTCGTCGTTGAATCGAAAATTGGGTTGGATGAGCTCCGAGGTCCCGATGAGCAGGATGGCGTCCAGTTCCGTATAATAGTCGAGCTTGCTGTGGTTGAACTCGACCCTCAACATCTTCGTCTTGAACCCGCAGGGCTTCAACGGGGGCGAGAATATCCTCGGCTTGTGCGATACCGTTTGCGGCGGGCCGCACCAGAGTCTGCTCCACTTTCCGCCGCTGTCCGCAGCCCAGATTCCGACTATGCTTCCGGGATTGTAGGTCTCGTATATCGACACCCTGATCGGAAATACTTCTTTCTCAAAGGCGACGTCTGTTCGGAAAAAACGAGCCTCGTTTTATCAGGTTTCCGCAATCGGTACACCCGAAATTTACCTATGTAATCCTGGCACACGACTTCGTCGTTGTTTTGCGGCATGTAGTCGACGAGCTTCGACGGCGCCTCGTCCCACCAGCGGCCGTAGGTTCTCTGAAAACGGTGAGAGACGAGTGGAACTTCGAAAAACACACGTTGTATCACGTACCATGACAAAGGCCTGGGGGAAGTCCCCGTAGTCGGGGAATTTGCTGGGATTCCCGGCGATGTTGTAGGCTGTGTATGATATGCTTATGTCGCTACCGTATTGGGAACTGAAGTGATGAACCTGCTTGACGAACTGCTCTGTGAATACGATTGAATTTTCTCGATCGCAGTCTTTTTCTTTCGTTGTCGATATCCATTCGGATTTGGTCTCGTTGCAAGACACCATTTTCGTGTTTATTTATATGTTTAAAACGCGGGTGAATAGCTGCCTAACTAATCAGACTTCGGGTTCATTGTGTCATTTTAGGTTATGATACACGACTGTGATGTAGTTATTTATTTTGATCATGATCTGTCAGATATCCTCTGCGCACTCTGTTACACGCAGGACGGAAAGAACGGCGGAATTTGAACCGAACGAATGAAAATCTGTTTCAAAATGGCGGCGTTTTTGATCGATTCAAATGACTCGATTTTTCAAACTCGCTTTTCTATCATCGGGGAATATTTTTTCCGTCTTTTTGTCTTTTCATTGTGACCGAAAATATTTAATTAAGCCTAGTCAATATTTTTTCAGGTCCAAGATTGCAAAATAACGAATGATGAAATGAAAAGATGATTCCGTCTTGTTAGACAATCGGAACGGCGGAATCTGAACCATGAAATATGCCGACATTCACAGCCGATTTGACTTTTGGAACTTGATTTATTTTACCGTTCTGGAAATTATGTGGGTCTATTTTTTTCGCTCTAATGTAATAAAGTAGATCCTAAGTTGTATACTGCCCTTTCTACTTATATCTTCAAACTGAAAATTACCGAAGCAAAGAATCTGAGCAACAAGTTTTTGTAAAACGGTAGGAACGTCGGAATCCAAGATGGCGTCGTTTCGAAATCTCGATTCTACCTCGACTCGGCCTTTTGAACGCTATTTTCTACCGTCATGAATATTGTTACGAATTCTTCATCGCTATAATGTGATGAAGGGGGTTGAACGAAGCGTAATCATGCTTTATTTTCGGTCTAGAATTGCAAATTATCACATTCCGACCAAGCTACAATATCAGAATGATAAAACAGCGGGATTTTTGAATAATTTCGTCATCGAGTGAGGCATGAACATTTTAGTCTGATGAAATAATTTAACGATTAATGAATCTGTCTAATACAGATTAGACAGCGTTTTTTTTTTGTCTTATCACGAAGTAATCAGTCATTCCTTTGTTAGATACTAATTTCGGGTGATAATACTATATCTTATCTTCACCAATAATAGACCCCGCATCAACTATCAACAATCGCGACACATTGATACAGATCATTTATCACCCGGTTATTCGTAAAACAATCAAGCTCGCTAGTATGTATGTATGCAACGCTATTCAGCGATAAAGTCTAGACTAATTACGTGGATCATGCAGGGCCGGATTAACTCTGTCCAGGGCCCAAGGCAACAACCCTATCCGGGCCCCTAGGCAAGCAATGATATTGTTATTGCGGAATTTCATAAAAATTTTCAAATAAAATTTTCCTTCGAAAAAACTTCTTTTTTTTTCTTGTTGCGCGCACGGCCCCCCAGTCGATGCGGGGCCCCTAGGCAGTTGCCTATTCTGCCTAATGGTTAACCGGCCCTGGGATCATGTAATCGCGTTCCCGGCGACACTCACACATGTACACGGTCATGTGACTATAGAAGGAAAAAACGGCCGGGAGACGTTTCATACGTCAGTCTGTTTACCGGTGTGTGAAGTAAAGCGGGCGCACCTAATACAGTGCGAGAAGGAAGACAATAAAATCGTGTAAAATCAGGTTTATGAAAATCTCTGAATCTCCATATTAAAAAAAAAATGGCAAATGCTCGAGCCCTTCATTTCGTCTTTAAAATCGGCGAGCGTAAATTGACGGCGAAATTCTATCGCGAGATACTCGGAATGAAGGTTAGAATTCACTATATTTATCCTTATCGATACAGTAATAAGTCTGGAATGTATCAGCTAATGTCTGCGCAGTTGTTGTTCTGAGAAGTTATAATCTCTTCTCTTTTTCTTTACTCGTTCATTTTTCTTTGTTTACAAATATCTGCATAATCGCTTTTCTCAGAACCACATTCATCGTCGGTGGTTAACTCAGGGCCGCAACTAGCACCGCGGGGCCCGCGGCGATTCAACTTTTTCTTTCGCTCACTCCAGCTAAAAATTTTTCGAACAAATTGAGAGTCGGAAAATTTTATATTGCAAAAATACAGCGAATTAGGCGACTTGAGAGAATATTAAAGAAATAATCATAGAGGAAGATGAATAAAGTCTCAGAGTCCCTACTCCCTATGTACCAAAAGCGTCGCCCACCGCGCTGGTATCGTATGTTGTAGTCGCAACGCGCATGCGCCGTGCGTGAGAGTCGCGCAAATCCGATGCGGGTTGCCAGTTTTCCAGGGGCAATACAACTGGCGACACTAGCGCCACGAGTAGTAGAATCGGTACTACGATTTCTGGGTCTAAAAATTCAAATCTGGCTCACTTGTGCGTTCCCACACGGCGTTCGGTCTCCTCCATGGGAATAATAAAGCGTGTTATTTCAATGAGAATTTTTTAGGCCAAGTAATAGGTGTATCGATGAAAAGGGAAGACAATAGGGGACACTCCTTCATGCAAATTGCCGCTGACAAAAATGACGTGTTGCTATGCCTCATCGCCGCAAAATTTCGCGGTCGGGATAATTATTATCACAATTTCGTTATACTCGGAATCTACTAAGATTGATGCATCTAACTACATAATGAAAGAATATAGCATAAATATTGTCTCCAATTTCAGGTTCTCAGACACGAGGAATTCGCCGATGGCTGCGAAGCGGCCTGCAACGGGTCAGCCTCACCTCCAATTTTTTCTACTAAATCGTTCATTGAATAATCGATAAATTAACAACAATAGTAAATCTAATGATTCTAATGATTCGTTTTCAATCGTTGAAAAATGCAGGCCCTACGCGAACCGTTGGAGCAAGACGATGATCGGCTACGGCCCCGAAGACTCGCACTTCGTTGTGGAGCTCACCTACAACTATGGAATCGATTCTTACGAGAGAGGAAACGATTTCCAAGGGATTACGATTCGGTCCCAGGAAGCTATTCGGAGGGCGAGGGCTTCCGGATGGCCCGTTAATCAGGAGAACGGGAAATACGTGCTTGAGGCTCCTGGAGGATACAAATTCTTCGTCGTCAACGAACCACAGCCCACGGACAGAGGCACGAAACTATTCAATCTTATCTTTGAACGGAATCACTATCGTACATGAGAGGATTTTTCACTCCAGTTGATCGAGTCTCGGCTCTAGATAGCTCGACGTGTGATATGAGCAGATAAAAAATAGTTTATTACGATCAGATAATATTCGATCAAATTTTATCTAATCTAGTTGTATAAAATTACATAAAATTTATAAACACAGAATTTTATACAGTTTCAAAAAACTGTATAATTTACGATCTTATTTGTTGCTCAAAACTCAAAATTCGTTCTGGAAATTTTGATAAAACTAAAAAAAGAGGAAAGATTCATATTTTGCATGTATTTTCTTATCGTTCTTTCGTCGAAACATAAAAATATAAAAACATTTTCCAAATTCCAACTGAAAAGCAGATTAAATTTGACTTAATCCCGTTTTCAAACGGGTAATAAACATCGTTTCTCACTCGATCGATGAGCAAAAATGAATTTTTTGTTTAGAAATTCGACTTCGATATCCGAATTTCGTTCTTTCCCTCACATTTCTAGACGATTTGAACCAAGTTCCCCGATTTTCGGAGACTCTAATCCAGCTTTTGTAGCGTCTTAGGATCCAAGAAGCCAAAAAATCTGCTGAAATTAACTCAAACTATCAATTAAAGAATTAAAAAATAGCTGGAAAAGGCTTCATCTTCACTCTTCTCTCGTCCTGCCGAAGTTTCGCCTCTTTCAACCAATCGTTTCGAATCATTCCCTAGATCCGGTCGAAAAAGTGACGCTATCGAGCTCGAACCTTCAGCGCACGATAGCCTACTGGAAGGACGTCCTCAGCCTCAAAGTCTACCAGCAGGACGACTCCAAGGTCCTCCTTGGCTTTGGCGACGACCAGGCAAAACTTGAATTTGAGGATATCGGTGAGGGGACTTTTCTGGTCTCTGGTTTTCTACCTCTGAAAAGGGAATAAAAAAACCTTTCAGAGGTAGAAAAACTGAAGACTTAGATAGAAATTTCATCCCTATCATGAAAACTTGATCCGATTCGTAGGGAGGGAGGTGAAACACGCCAAGAGCTACGGCAGAATCGCATTCTCGGTTCCGCACGCGGATCTTCTCGTTTTGAACAAGGAGATAAAAGACTCTGGAGAGAAGATTCTCACCGATCTCGTGTCTCTCGATACTCCCGGCAAGGCGACCGTCACCGTGGTCATTTTGGCGGACCCGGTAGGCTCCTGGGTTTATTATTAATCGATGAATGTTGTTCACATGGAAGAATAATAAATTGACAAATTTTTGTTTTTCATTTTGTTATTCAGGATGGTCACGAGATCTGCTTCGTCGATGACGAGGGTTTCAGACAGCTCTCGGTCCCCGATTATCCAAGCGAAGCTATCCTGGACCGATTTATCGCGAAGGAAGAGAAGAAGGATTTAGAGTAATCCGAAAACGCGGCTTAATTTAAACAATTGCGATACCTCGAATACATCGCAATTCTACAATATATACACAAAACTGTATTTTTATAATTGAATATAATATTTTCGATCGATCTATCGAAATGATTACTGTTTTGTATATCAGAGTTTATTAATAAATTATAAGTACATATTGGAAGACAATGTTCTACGTCTTTTATTGCTTAAAATTCTACTTTTTAGAAATCAAAAGTAGCCAGTTTGCGGTCTAAATTTATTGATGAAGACACAAAGAAGTCGAAACGGGAAAAAGTTTTTTTTTAATCCAAAACAGCTCGATTCCAAGTTCTCTGGATGACCACCTGACGGGATGCCACGCCGAGGAAAGAAGTGGCGCAGAATTTTTGTGATAAAAAATTTGGAGCCTGTGCGATGTAAACTTTGTCTCCACTATACTAGACAATGGTCGTCCCATCAGTTGTTTTTTTTTTCTCACTTTTTAGAGGTAGAAGGTAAGTTGGGAAAACGTAGGCAGCGCATCGATGGAGAAATTTCACAGAGTTTTTCCTGCTTATGATAATTTTGATTCATTAGCTCTTTCATTATCAATGATGTGCAAGCCCAATGTTTATGATGTCTCTGCTCCTCAGATTCGATTGATAGTTGATTGTTGAACGAATTAATGCGTAGACGCGATGATGGATCTTAGGCACAAAAAAGCCGACATGTAGTTCGACTTTCGAAAGTTCCGTACGCCTTCTTGTTCAGAATCCCGCATTTTATTTCTAAGTCAGACAGACACAAATTCATAATTAGTGTCCGAATACGATTGGGTGTTGAGATAAGTCCGCCTCCGATGACCTTTGAACTTATACTTCTTGGGACTCGTCCCGCTCCGCATGGTGGGGGAAAAAGTTCCAGCTAAGTCTGATGCAGATAGAGAGGCGGATAAAAGTTTTGTGGTCTGAAAAATCCGCTCTTGGATTCATCAGTACCCTTCAGAACGCAGCACCGATCAGTCGACTCTGCATTAAATCTAAGGCGCAAATCTTATCTTGTAGCAACAACGATGGGACTCAAGTTCCGTTTGTTCGCTCTGTTCCTCCTATTTGCTGTAATTGGTGAGTAGGCAAAGAAAATCTTTCATACAATTCTTGTTATTCGTACTCCAATACGTCAAAATCTACTCAGGTGGCATCGAGTCAAGGAGGACTAGCGGAGGAAGCCGCTCCGGAGGAAGCCGCTCCGGAGGAAGTCGTGGCAGCAGTAGTCACACATCACGTCCGACGTACACGTCGCGCCCGACGTACACGTCGCGTCCGACGTACACGCACCCAGGTAAGTCAGGTCGGGAGTTATCCCCATGAAATTGTCATAAGTCTTGTGTAAACAATAGCGACCCACAGCGTCGAATTGCTATCAGCTTCTCGGATGATCCGACGGTAGCCTCCGACCTCTGACTGAGATAACT
>JAFFZH010013051.1:0-19212 GCA_018420115.1 Euura saliciscinereae
AAAATGTCCATCTTGATGATGATATTTGAGGTCACTATACGACCTTCCAAAATGTCGGAAAAATTTCAAAAAATTAGAGGCACCATTTTTGACCAAAAAGAACCAAAAAATCCATTGGGCATCGAAATCCCAGAGGGTCACGCGCATGGGGGGTCGGTTTGACGTGGAATGCCCCATATAAAAAAATATATAAACGTCAAACAGAGTTTCTAATTCCTATTAAGTTTGTCTTCATCATTTTTGTTCAGCTTTGATTCGACTTAAATATGAATATTTCAAAATTACATTTTTTCTTTCTTTCTTTCTTTATCTTGCAGGTTTGATTTCTGGACTTGGCTTTTTATTTTCTAGTTGTCGATTAAAACTTCAGTCAAAGAGGAATTGCGGAGTTTGGACTTTTTATCCAGAGGGGATAAAAAGGATCTATATGCGGATAAACAAGGGTTAGGATATTATTAATGCAAAGCATACTTTCAAAAAACAGGACCAAAGAATTTTAGCCATGGTGAAAATTGACCATCTAGAATAGATTCGTGAATATATCGTGAAATGAATAAAATCTAATTGTCAGACATTATTTATTCGCGTATTTGCACTTCAAAGTTAGCCATTTTCTCCAAATCCAAGCTTCACAATTAGATCTGACGTATATATAATTTGTTTTTAGTTTTCTAATCAATTTTTCATATATTTTTCATCATTCATATATTTTTGAACAATTTTACTTATGTTTTTTAATTTTTTTTTTCAATTTCGTTGTGAACAGGGGACGAGGCTCTCAGGCACGAAGACGTTAAGAATCTGTAAAAATTTTGCTTCATTAAAATCGTGTCGAAGAATTTTTACAAAGATTTGAAAAAATAAAAGAAAAGAAAACGTAACGAAAAAAGCCTTTACGTGCTTGAGAATTAATTGATATAGTGATCGGTGTCACTTAAAAAACTTAATAAAGTTAAAAACTCATCAATCGGGTTGTGCGCAGGTGTATATACATATATAAAACTGTAATTATTCGCCTTGTCGATAAGTTCAATATTTCTAACTCACTATCATATAGCTTATGGAATAAAATGGGTCGTTATCTATTTAACAACCATTGTCATGTGTCGAAGGATCGAAGGCGATCGGATTATAACCGATCCGAAGTATGTAACGAGGGGGTTTATCCACAATAGAGACGGGATAAATTTTTTTAATGACACGACAAATATGGTATCTCATAAAACGATTTATCTATATACATATAACATGAATTCAGGTCACTCTTCGTGGTTCAGGATGCTGTATCGGAAATATTGTGCTATACTTTTATACATCTTCCAATCCAATCTGCGGCGATTATTTGTTTTATTGTTATTCCTATTCTCTGAGTGATTGAATTTTTACTCTTTTATTTATCGTTTCTCTTTCATTCGAGAAAATAATTATTCTACGTATATCGACTATACCAATAACTGGATATTGAACGCGTCATACACCCACAATAATTACGAAGTTGATAAAACGAGCACACAGGTATACGCGTTACACCGGTCTCGTAACTATTCGAACTGTAATTACGTGGGACGTTACCAAAGTTATACTTCTGATATTGTTGCTTTAATCGGTTTTTGCGAATCGATCTCTGCGCTACACGTACGGTTCGATGAATAGCGATAATTACTATGGCAAGTTATTTCGCCTGCTATGTATACATCTACACAGTTTTAATATCGTTATGTGGGATATTTCAGATATTACACGCAATGATTCTATCATTTCAAAACCAATCTGAATCTGAATCGTGATATACCCAACCGTTGCCCAATGTGGATTCGAGCATTAGAGCTCTATGTTGTATATAACGTTGTAAAATTGTTCAAACTCGTAATTATTTTTGCTAAAGACTATAGATGTGTAATATCAACGTCGTTGCCACGTTTACATACGTACAGTAATCACAATAGCAATCATACCCATTACCCAACCCTTCGTTGTCACACCTGAGTGAAATCGTCCCAGATTAATTTTCAACCGGCTGGTGCACGAAAAAGTTGGGTACGATTAAACATGCTTTAAACATTCTAGAAAAGGTAGCAATCGTTGATTTTTAAAAAATATAATGTCAACATGTTCTAAAAAATCGTAGAACTATGAATGATCAATATATACGATATTTTCACCTCAATAATCGCGACTTTTTCGATTTTTTATATTTCTTCATGAAATTTAGGGGCGATACTTTCAGAATGAGATACTTCGTCAATCTGAGCCAGTGAAATCGAAACTACAGATACTCTCTAAATTCTTTGGAGTGACTATTCACTCTTTTCCGACTGTCACGATTTTCACTCTTAACCGAGTGACTTTTTTACTCTTTGACGTCACTCCTGGTCCCACTGGCACGATTTTCACTCTTGTGTCGATATTCAATACTGATTATAGATTGTTTTCTACGAATCGTAGGAGTTACAGTTACTTCTACCTAATCTGCATAATACTGTACAGCCAGGGGGAGATGACTCATTGGAATAACGTGTCAATAGCTCGTGAAATATTGAGAAATAACCGAGGAAATAACTGAAATAGTGAGGAATAAGTGAAATAATGAGAAAAAAAATATAGATCAGAAATAAATAAAAAATTGTTCAAAATAACTTAAATAAATTGAAATGAATGAAAAACTGTACACCTATCCTAAAATCATAATGGCACCAAATACTGGAAGAAGCCTTTCATAGAAAAATATCCACTATTTCACAACCCCTTTTGCATAGATTAAGATATTAAGATATCTTTGCTGTGTATTCTATTTCGGTCTCTTCATGCCGAATATATGATATAAATTATTTGAAAACTCCTTTTTACTGTTGATCGTCAATTTTTTAATTTTTATTCTTCTTGTCTTCGATGTTTAATAATCTATGAGACAAATAGTGAGTGCAGAAACAAGGTATATTATCGATAATCAAAAAAAAAAATATAATAAATAAATATGTAAAATAAAATTGTAATAATAAATTAAAATTTGTATTATAATATTATATAACCTTATTAAAGGCGCCTGGGGGACCATTATCGCACGATCTAAGTAATTTTTTAGTACCTGTATAAACATTGTTGATAGGCTTTTTATTAATTACGTGATCATAATCGTGCAGAAAACTTCAAGTCATATCGGATATTCGAATCACGTTGATAAAATTAGGTGAATACCATTATTAACAAAGTAAAGTGTTATACGTCTGAAAAGGCGCTTTCAATTATTCAAAATATACAAAATATATAATTTTCATTTTATCAATGTCAGAAATTAAAAGAATAAAAAAACGATGAATCATTTTCACTATTCATTTGATCATTCAATAATTTAGCCTCTTGTCTTCATTCGTGATACACGCAGCCTTTTCAGACGTTAGCAAAATTAAGCTACGGGTAAATTCATTATTAAGTATATTATACTACACGCTAAATTATATTCATATTCTAGATGTCTCACCGCACGTTATATTACACACTATAAATATATATATAGATATAATTATATTATATATTCATATTCTTGTAAAATGCACAAAGCAGAAAAAAAAAATTTTCTACTCCATTATAATATTTAATGCACACCGTTAGAATTTCTATCATCATTACTTGACTGTAATATTCTATAATCTATATATAGTGTCAAACTCTATAATCGCACTGTATTGCATACATATGCGAGTCGGAAAAATGACTGAAAGTGGTTATAATAAGTCTGCATAAGAAGAAAGAGTTTTTTTTAATGTGTACATCATTGTGTAGAAAAAAAAATGGATTTCGATCCAATCAGCATCATGCTATTTACCGATAAGAATATTTCGATATTTTTATAGTATCAGTCTGAAACTATTATCAGATGTAGGTACGATGAAGTCGTTTGAAAGTCGAATAGGAGAAGGGAAAAAGCCATGTTTCTGAATCTAGACAATCAAACACTTATTGATACACCGTCTGCCGTCATGTCAACTAATTATCAAACTGTAATTGTGAATTTTATTCAACTGTAAAATGTTATTTACCGAATAATAATTATAATTATATATATCTGAAAAATCGAAACATTATTTGTTATCAAGGTCTATCTTCCCCTGCACGCTAGCAACTGTAGTAACATCAATTTATACACGCAAATGATGATAAGCGCCTTTAGGCTGACCTTCGTGCCCTCAAACTTATCGCTTCCACGCCCGTTTTCACCTCAAAAATATCAAATCAGCTTATAAATATGAAATTTGAGTTCCCTACAAAAATCGTCAAGTGAAATTTTTCACGAAATTTTAACTAGTTCTGAATCTTGTAACGCCTTTTTTCAATTTTGCGTGGACATATTTGAATCAAAATCTGATACTTTTTTTTTCAGATTCCTTAACAGGATATTTAATAAATTTGACATCAGACTCCTTATCAGCAACCTGAAAAACCATCAAATATGTACCAATTTTCATCAGAATCCTTTGATCCTAACTCGAAATATCATCCTCTTTACTTTATTTTTGGGTAATTTGTTCTGGAACTAATGAAAAATCTACTAACCCATCGAATCATCAATCAATCATCAGTTAATCTATCCTTAAGACCAAATACATCAAAATCCGTTCACTCATTCTCAAAGTATCGCTAGAAAAAAATTCATCCCAATAATTGATTGACCCCAAAGCAAATCAAATTTTTCTTCGGATTGATTGTAATGACTTCTTTTTTTTTCTCTAAAAACAAATGAAACGTAGGATAAAAAGTTAACATGAATTCAAAAGAATTATATAAACATTTGATACTGAATAATTTATTTTTTTTATCTCTTTATTGTACATAAAATCATATATTGTTTCAAATATTCTCCGAGTTCCTATCCCCCTGCGTACTCGACATCTTCGTGCATCGACCGCGTCTGCGCCTCTGCGCATGCGCGACAGACACGCGTAGTAACGTCCCGTATGTATCAGTCCGCTTCGCAGCGTGTAGTCTACTAGCCTCTACAGTTAACGTAATTGTGTATTTCACTTTTCCCGTGCCGTGGGCTTGCACTACGCCATTATGGACTCTCTGGCGAGCTACACAAGCGACGGTGAGGAGAGCAACGATTCAAACGATTCAAAGGTAACACATCGATCCATCAATACCTAAATACGACATGAAATGCTAGTTTTTTTCCCGTCGACTGAAATAAACACCCAACTGCGAGGCTTCGTGGTCGCGATTAGCCCCATCGCGTCTTTAAAAAAATGGCTTCTAAGCTAGTTTTAGATTCTTTCTGTCCCCACAGTTGGAGAAATAGCCTAGAAATATTTCTAAGAAAAATCTGAAGAAGCTTTGACGCAGGAAATACTGAGAATCGCGATACATCGAGATCGGAAATCTATTCGTTTCGTGAATCCGTAGCCCGAATGTTTTCAGAACGTATAATACAACCGACTCGATAATAGCTCCGTTCAATATTTATTTACAAAAGCCAGCCTCGTTGGGTAATGAATCTGGTTGAACATCCAAACAGAAAGTTATACGAATCGGCGAAGAAGCGTCTCTAACAATTCGCGGTGTAAAGTATATAAATAAAAAATCACAGTCTTCCGAGTCCGACCCAATTTCATCGGTCTGGTGTTTAAATTATTCAACTCGTACATGTAACGTGTTTAAGATGCCGTATCGGGACAGGGATGAGGTCTCGGCGAGGAGAGCGACCGACGCCAATTACGATCCCGTTCAAATGGACATGAGTGAGGTATGGTACCAAATCGGCAAAGCCGAAAGGAAAGAAAAAAGAAAATAAATATAGGTACTCGTTTAGCGTAGATAGATGATTTCTCATTTTACTCCGTGACAAACGGACACCGGGATATTCAGCTGGTCGATAAATTCGTGCGACGATCTTCAATCTTCTGCTCCGTAATCGAACACAGAATGTGAAATAAATATCTCATAGTTTGAATTTTGTAGCACGAGACTTTTGTCGGCCAGTTATTTTTGTTTCGTTCATCCGATCTGGATATGAAAATCTAAAGATTTAGGGAGTTTTTTATAATGAATAATTGAGATTGTATAAATAATGTAAGTAAATAAATGGGAATGGTGCCATTTCGTGAGAAAATATTAACACGTAGCTCTGTTGGCAATACATGAATACAATATCTACGCACCTCGGCAAGGTCTATGCTGTGTGAGGGTCTTTCAAGACTACCCCCCCAAGTCCTATTCCGAAGATAAAAGGTGAGTAGAAGAAGCCAGCAGAAGGTAACACTACCATACCAAAGAAAAAAAAAAAACAATTTTTTCAATCATTCAATTATTTTACCGTTACTAACGCTGGTCCGCAAGAATCGCCGCTCTCTTCAGCTTCAATTCTCGGCCTTTAATGAAAAACTAGAATTTTTTTCTTTAATTTGAGCAAATAAGTGCCACGATTTTAACTTGAATTCATTACGTCGTGCTGCTGAAGCTTGAAATTAGCAGATTCGAGGATACTGAATAAAAGATGATCGAGGGTAGAGAGCCTTTGGGAAAAATTTATCGAATCAAAAACAATGAAAATAGAGAAACAAAACTGGTTATGGGAATAAACTTGGAAACATTCTTACGAATCGAATACAATTTGAGAATTCCCCCCCGAATAAAACTTTGATATTTTTATTTCTCTAGGAAAGCAACAACAACAATTCTTCGGCAGAATCGGGCAGCGAAACAGCCAACAGCCCTGCCTCCGCTAACTTCCGACGTGGATCACGCGCCGAGGCTGGGAGATCGTGTTCGTCCTCCTCAGACCAGAGGTAGGCTGGTTTGTTACTTATCCTATGTCCCGGTGATCCGTTTCACTAGCCACAAAGGATTCGTCAAAAATCTATTGTCGTCTTCCAAAACGCTACGAATTTTAGCTCCTTTCGGATCAATTCACTCAAACAATATAAAATCTCTCGAAATATTGGGATAAAAATTGATCCGCAGTCTCTGGGACGCTGCATCGTCAATTTTTATCCCATCTATGCTCGTATTTTCGGAGATCGAGAAACAAAAAGTCTCCTCCGAAGAGTTGAATCAATAAAGAAAGAAAAACCCCGACCTCTTTGACGATCAATTTAATAATACAAATCTGTGTGGTATATCCCTGCAGAACGTAATGGTTTTACAGGCGAACGAACCATGAGACGCACGCGTCCAACTCGCGGGAGGAACACAAGAAAGATAGAGCAGACCGGTCTAGACATTCCGAGGACAAGCATCGGGACGAGAGAAACCGAAGATCTGCTCACGAGGACAGAAAACGGGACAGCGGCGACCACAGGGATGGGAGGGACTCGAGGAAACCCAAGGAGTCTGAGAGGAGGAGCAGAGACGAGGACAGACGCAAGGAACGATCGAGCTCGAGATCGAATAAGGAAGATCGAGGCGAGGACAAAGATCATCATCATAGAGACGAGAGGAGAGATCGAGACAGACGCAGAGACAGAGACAGAGAACGCAGACACCCCAGGGAAGAGAGGGCCAAGGATCGTCACAGGGAAGATCGCTCCGCTTATCAGAAGGAGAAAGAGAGGATCAGGTCGAGGTCTAGATCGAGATCGAGGGACCACGGAGTACCTCCGTTCAGAACGATGAGCTTCAGAGAGGAAAAGAGTCGCAACAAGCTGGCACAGCTTGAGAAACTTGGGATAGAACTTAAAGCTCCCGAAGGAGATAACAGCGCAGCTAACGTGCAGACGGAACAGAATTTTTATAATCCACTCGCTACCGCTTCTCAAGGGAAATACGCGGAGCAGATACAGAAGAGGAAACTCCTGTGGGCCAATAAGGTGAGGAATTATCAATCTGGTCACGATTTCTAAGTTAAATATTTCATCGGATTCCTCAGTTTTTATGCAATTGAAGTAAAATACGGAAGAAACTTGGCTTTTTAAATACTCTAAATGTTTTTTCAATCACTAGTCAAAACCGGACGAAAGTAAGCCAACGAGTTCCGCAGCTGGAACAGCGAATACTTGGGTCGGTACGACGTTCACGCACGATCAGGATGGCAAAGTAACTGCAAAGTTCAAACGTCTGATGGGGATAAAAGGGGATTTGCCGGTGTCGGCACCCGCGCCGGGAGCAAAACCGGAGATTTTGAAGAAACAAGAAGAGATGTTCAGCAACATGGAGCAGCAGTACGAAGTCGCACGAGCCACAACGCACACCCAGCGGGGCGTCGGGTTTGGATATGCCACAGGAGGATATCAGTTCCCTCGATAATAACTGAGGCGAGAATTTAATGAACTCGAAAATCTGTATTTCATGTACCGTAACTAATTTATGAGACTGCGATCTCTTACTGCGAGACTCTGGAATCAGGCTTTGACGAAGGATCGGTGGTAATATAAGTTTTAAAGCTGAGATATCCTCGACTCGAGATAGCAGGAAAAATCATTACAATATTTATCAGTCTCGTATGACTCTGATTAACTTTAAACTGTTTCGATAAATTATATTTTACAATTTTTGAATCTTGAGATTGATAACTTGGAAGAAGTTGAATTTATTGCTATTTTTTTTTCTTTTGTTCCAATTCATTTGATTTATTTTTATTTTTTTATTATTTTGCAAAAATTTAAGCAATCTCAAATCTTCGATCCCACTCAGTATATGTATAATTTCGAATAAAAAGAAAAAGAAGAAAAAAGAAAATCGAGTCTTAAGATTGTATAATTGAGTCTACCTGCTATTGCCAAAATTAGAACAAGTGTTCTGGATAAGGAATTAGTATAGTTGTAATGAAAGAAGAACAAGAAAAAAGTAAAATAATTATACACGTAGTTATCACGAAAGAAAAAAAAAAACACTAATAAAAATCAAATTTATTACAATTATTATGTACGTCCAGTTCTACATAATTGATAAAGTGAAAAATAAAATTTATTACAAATCCATAGAAAAAAATGATAAAAATTCCCGCTCACATTCTACTCTTCGTCCCAATCAATAATATTAGGTATCTCCTTATAAAAAGTTGTACGATGGATTTTGCCTCTTTTATTTTTTAAAATCTCTATCTGAATGCAATTATTACGATTTGAATGACTACATAAATACATTAGCATTTTTAAATTGAATAATCCTTCAATTTATATCAAGACTTGTTTTGAAAAATCGTATTTTTATTCCGATCGTTACTTCATTATCGTTGATCGATGTGAAAAACATATTTTGAAATAATCCTTCAATTTATATCCAAAATTATTTTAAAAAATCGTATTTTTATTCCGATCGTTACTTCATTATCGTTGATTGATGTGAGAAACATATTTTGAGAAAATTGAATACAATTATTACAATTTGCATGACTATATAAATACATTAGCATTTTTTAATTGAATAATCCTTGAATTTATATCTAGAATTGTTTTTGAAAAGAATCGTATTCTTAATAAACGGAAGAAATTTTTTTTATTCCGATCATTACTTCATTATCGTTGATCGATGTGAGAGACATGAACATATTCTGAAAAGAAATTAAAAAATAAAGTTGTCCATATCGTTTGATTTCGAAAATGGCCACAAAGACAGAAGGTAATGAGTGTACTTTGGCCATACGAAACGTGAATATTTTTATTTCACAATATCCCGCGCGAAGTCGATGCGCCTGCGCATGCAGCAGCTGTGACATAAGACACGTCGTCCGATTGGCCGCGTCGCCGTTCTATCCAGCGACTCTGGTACTAGTTTACACGTGTTTGCCAATATGGCGGAGTCTCACCGATCGCGATTTGAATTTTAGACGGTTATTGTATCGTTTGCTTGGTGTGATAATAAATAAAATACCTACGAGGGAAGAATAATCCGACGATATTCGATCCACGATCACCGTAAGACCGAGCTAAACCCCCCGTGTTGATGATCGAACAAAAATTCACTATGGAAAACTTTGTTAAAATTGAAAAAATTGGAGAAGGTAAGTCGCGATGCGAACGAATACAACCAGAAATTGACTCAATTATATCGTTGATTATATTCATTACGCGATCGAATTTGTAGAAAAAAAAGACGATTAAATCAAACGAGAGAATGAAGAAAATAATTTTTCTACCTCTAACATCACCCTTTGCGAGTGATTGAGGTTAATCTCGACGAGCAGGTGCTCCGATTGAATTTTCTCTCATTTATTCAAGGTACCTACGGTGTCGTTTACAAAGGTAAGAATAAAAAAACTGGTCAGATCGTGGCGATGAAAAAAATTCGATTGGAAAGCGACGACGAGGGAGTACCTTCGACCGCGATAAGGGAGATATCGTTGCTCAAGGAATTACAGCACCCGAATATCGTCAGTCTCGAAGACGTTCTGATGGAAGAATCCCGGCTGTATTTAATATTTGAATTTTTGTCAATGGACTTGAAGAAATACATGGACACCTTGGGAAACGGGAAACTGATGGAGCCCGAAGTGGTGAAATCCTACCTGTACCAGGTTCGCCCCAATCCCCAGCCCCGCGGTGTAAAAACGCCCAAAATAACGATCCAAACGTTTCAGATAACTCAAGCGATCCTCTTCTGCCACCAAAGAAGAGTTTTGCACCGTGATCTGAAGCCTCAAAACCTTCTGATTGACAAAAACGGAGTTATCAAGGTCGCCGACTTTGGACTAGGAAGGGCCTTTGGCATACCCGTCAGGGTTTACACCCACGAGGTCGTCACCCTGTGGTACAGAGCCCCCGAGGTCCTCCTCGGCTCCACGAGATACTCCTGTCCCATTGATCTGTGGAGCATCGGCTGCATCTTTGCTGAAATGGCGACGAAGAAACCGTTGTTCCAAGGGGACAGCGAGATAGATCAATTGTTCAGAATATTCCGGTAGGAAAAGACCCCCGGAGAGGATCGAATTCGACGGAATTATTGGATTTTTCGTTTTTATTTTCCAGCGTGCTGAGAACCCCGACGGAAGAAATATGGCCGGGTGTGACGCAGCTTCCCGACTACAAAGCTACCTTCCCGAATTGGACGTCGAATAATCTGGCCTCTCAAGTCAAGGTGATAGACGAGGAGGGTCTGGATCTGCTCCAAGCTATGCTGGTCTACGATCCTATACACAGGATATCCGCGAGAGCCACCTTGCAGCATCCCTACTTCGATGACTTGGATAAATCGAAGCTACCGGCGAAGTGAAAGCAAACGGGATGATTCGACTCGTTTCTAATCACTGATAATAACTTCGCATTATCTAATTTTGTTCAAAGTTCTTTTAATTTGTCGTCATGATTATATGTATGCCTGTTTCCGCAACAGACTTGGCGTGATAAGGTGGTTCCTATTCTTCTAGAGTATCTTCATCTTAAACTTTGTTATTATTATTTTATCAGCATGGAATTAGGTATTTTTCATTGTCACACTTTTTACTTATCAGTGTTTACCAGTATTTCGTTGATTTCTGTAAAGATTCTGAAAGGAAATATGATCGATGGATGGAAGAGGAAACTTTTACCGTGGAAATGAAATTTATCCGATTATTTTAGTTATATTCGTCCTATTTTTATAGCTCGTAGGAACCGTCTTTCCGATCGCTTTATTACTGTAATACCGTTACGTGTTCGATAACCAGTGACAGATCTGAGTTTTTAGTATTCTATTTTAAGCCATTAATAATTGATTTTCGTTTACTAATTTTCAAACATTCCATATTCGTATTTTCAAATTGATATCAACTAAACGATAAACATGAAACGTTAACGTGAATTTGAGAGTAAAAAAGAAAAAGCAGAATGTAATTGAAAAAGGATGATAATATTAATGAAAATGAAATATAGAAAACGATGCACTTTGTCGTGTCAAGATTATCACAATCTTCTTCCATTCAATTATATTTATTATTGATACAAGATATTTTTTTTGCATGGAAGTAGCTCAGTACGATTTTGATTTTGATCTTGATACTGCAAACTTGTACATAATTACATACATTAAAGTTTTGATACGAAGAAGAGAAAAAAAAGAAAATTAGAATTATTAAGAAAGAAAGGAAGAAAAGAAAAATTAAACTGATAACGAAATAAAAAATTGTAATTATTATTAGAATAAAAGGAAACAAAAAAGAATTAAAAATTAGTTTGAAATATCAATATTTTTGTACTTTCACTACATTTATAAAAATATATAACTAAGGAGTATGGAAATATGCCGAGTTTCGTGTTTTACTGGATTGAAAAAAAAACTCCTATATATTAATAGCATCCTCTAAGCAACATTCATAATTTGTTGTTTCCTGAAAAATCTCTTCTTCAGAAATGTTTTAATCGTTTTTTAAATTTATGTGGAATTAGAAACTCGAAATTATAACGATTTAGTGAAGAAAAATACTAGTAAGGTGGAAGATTTTAAGATTGGAAAGAACAAGAAATCTTTCCGCAGGAAAATAATTGTATAATTATCGTTCCTTCATCAGCCAGGAAAATCATTCGATATCTCTAGGGCAAGAACAAGATTAAAAAGGATTTCACAAACTGGAACTGATTAGATTTTGGCTTTGGTCTGTTCAGTAATTTTTGACTTATTTAAATAACAAAATTCTGCAAAATAAAACAAAAATGACGATATTGGAGAACGGATCAACGAATTTAAATGAAATTTGGTACCATGTGGTTTTTTGGATCGCTGATCACGAATTCGAAGTCAGATTGGCGATATTTATAATAGCGAATCCTATCTGCTAGAGGAAAAAAAAAAACATTCTAAATCTCATAAAAATTAGTGCTTGAATCTGAGGTCAGATTTGCAAAATTCAAAATAGCTGAAAACAAAATAAGTAACGGGAAGTTGAAAGGCTGGCTCATAGCCCTTGATTCAGTTAGAATTCGGTAAGAAACTATAAATAAATGTTCAACACATAAAATAGTATGAAAATATCATATTTATTGATAATACATGTTGAATGTATTATATGCATACAAAAAAATCGAGTACACTGTTTAGAAAATCAAAGCAAAATTCTTATTTCTCGTTTCATTAGAAGCATAAACAAAAAAGCAAATATCAAAATAGTAATACATATATGGTATGTAAGTGCGTCATGTACGCATACTCTTCGCCTTCCTCTGTTCTCTCTCATTTCCCCGAGTTTGCTGCATCATATTTTTCCAAATTGTCTGTGGCCCCACCGGTGACCACGCCCCATTGGTCCATGGCGCGTTTGTGTTCCCTTGGATTTCCGGTCTTGTGGTATTCCCTCTCATGATAAGCAGCGTGAATGGCCGCCCGGACCTTGCTCTGTTGAGGATCGTTGTAACCAACCCAACCCATCACTTTGTCCAATTTGTCGCTGATCGCTCTGTCCCTTGGATCATTAGTCAATGGAATTTTCTCCATGATGGATAATGAAGACTCTGAGAACAAAATAATGAAACTAACTGTTACTTTGAAATTGATGACGAAAAAGTTGTCTCCTATACTATATTACAGGGTGTCTAAGCTGTCAGGAAAATCTGGAAATCCGGGTATTGTCAGGGAATTCGGTCCTATGTCCTGGAATATTTCAATTTTTCACCTACAAGTTGTACGATTTTCTAAAATATCTAAAATCTCCATCGACAAATTAGTGAAAAATATAGCCTACTTTGAATAAAAAATGGCAAATTTTTCAAAATTTAACAATCAATTCACTAATTTTAGCGGCAATTAGACTTATATTAAATTAGGGATAAAATTTTATTTTATTTGATTCTCAAATCATCGTTAATCGGAAACGCAATAATTAATTAACGTTCGATAACTGAGTTTGTGTAAAATAAAATGACAAGAATAATTAATAATTTTATTTTGCAACGAAAACTTTTGTTGATCAAGTCATGAAGAATGCTGCATTCAAAAATTGTTTCGCTCAAATAAATTAGGTCCAAAAATTCCTAGAAAAATTCAAATTTTGAACTGGAAAACCGGGAAATGTCATGAAATTTGATATTCCATTGACACTAGAGCACTAGACACCCTGTTAATAATTTCACACTGGAAAAAATTAACTACAGATATTGAAAATGATGAAAAACAGCGTGAATCAAAATTCTTTACGGTAATTAATTTTTTTTTTTTCAATTCTGGTAAATACGATTATTCGATTTTATGATGTATAACTTCAATAAATTTATAGATCGATTGATATAGATTTCAAAATGAGAAATAAATTATGAATAGTTTGAGAATTATACAGAAAAATAAATAATAATAAATATTGATAGCAAGACTTTCGTTGTTGATAATTTATCGTGAGATTGATAAACGAATCGATATCGTTACTCACTCAAGGTTGTAGTATTACATGTATAACCCAATGTTTACATACGATAATACACAATACAGTGTCGCCCAGATAGTCAGAATTAGAATTCTGAGAATTCACGGGATTTTGTTTTCTTCCAGTGTAGTATACAATGTAGATATGCGCGTCTATTATAGTTTAGTATACGAAAAGACGTACATAGTATGATATAAACAAAAAAGGATTATAAACGTGAAAATCTGTGAATTTCGCTAAAATTGGAAATTCTTCAATATTCTTTCGACTTATTTC
The DNA here is from genome assembly GCA_018420115.1 of Euura saliciscinereae. NCBI lineage: Eukaryota > Metazoa > Arthropoda > Insecta > Hymenoptera > Tenthredinidae > Euura > Euura saliciscinereae. Next base: position 14,531 of record JAFFZH010013051.1, read on the forward strand.
AAAAAAGTTACCGATCAATGATTTCAAATGTAAAAAATAATGCGTATATCTGTTTCTATTACGACGCAGTATACCGGATACGAAGCGATTTCTATCACGTATGTCACGATTTCGGGTGAATTAATTGATTAGAATCGGTTAAAATTTACCGAAACACGATGCAAAATATTCGAGTTCGAATTCTCGGTATAATCTGAACCCATGACGAATAATTATTCCTCGTACTTAGTAATTAAGTCCGCATTGAACTCATATGCAGTTGCAGAAGGATCGAAACTGAATTTTTTGATAAATTGTGGTCTGTAAATTCGAATAAAGTAACTGAGCGTGCAATAAATGACTGACTTACCAAGCAGTAGATCGAGAAACAACACCAAAAGGGTTTCCAGAGAATCGAATTGGCGAACGAACGGGGTACGGCTTGGGAGTTCGATGAAGAGTACCTGCTCCTACGAAGGACGCCGAACAATGGGTGTGATACTGTGATCGTAGACGAGAAGTCTTATTTATATTATATCAGAATCCTGCGTAGTACACTTGCCCACGGGGAACCACCGGGGAAGTTCAGCACAGCAAATTTTGAATGTGTTCGTAAAGTCTGCTCCTTCGCAGTCGCCGGTCCTGCGTTGACGATTGGCGCGTTCTTTTGAACCCTGCGATACGATTGGCAGCCGAGATGGATGAGCTAGCTTCTCTTCAACGTTGACAGTGGGCAACGGATAAAAGTGGGTGTGAAGATATTATATTTTATCAGTGGTGTGAAGGTGGTCTGCAGTTAGGCGCAATAACTTGGTTCATTTATTATGGGACATCCCCAGGTCCACGCATCAAACATTCGTTACATATTCATTGGGTATAACCAACGCTTTTGATAATTTTATATCTTCTGATAAAATATTCTACTCAATCGTTTTCTAGATGAAGAATATGGGCAATTCCATATCAAGTGATCAAGGCTTTTGGGACGAATTTTTCTGATCTTGACGTCGATCTCAGAAAAAGTAGTTCACGATGAAAAAAAAATACTCGCCAAAGCTTTTTTTTTAATTTTCAATATTTTCGAAGTTATGCAACCTCTTTGTTTTGTCGCATTTTTTTTTTCAAAAAATCATAACTCCGGCTACGTTGGTGATAGAGAGTTCAACTCATGGGCTCATTTTCTTCGCAAAAGAATATAGTTTTCAGGAAAAAATAGGGCATCGGGATTTTCGATCGCTCCACATGAAATTGTCTCCATTTCCCGAAAAAATTGGAGATTGCGGAAAAATGCATTTTTTTTTTTAATGTGACAATAATCACAGACCTAGATATATGTATTCTCTCAGTGCTGTGTAATTTTCAGAGTGGGAGAGCCAGGCGTTATTTTTTTATGGCCTAAAATGTGTATTATGTTGATAAGTAGGGTAGACCGGGGTCAGTTGTGACAGGGGTCAGTTGTTACATCGCAAATATCTCTTAAACTAAAGTAAGTATGTTTATGTCCCTACAGTATGTCTTGTATGTAGTCAGTCCGGGAATGCTTATCCACATGCCAGCTTCCACCGCGTGAAATAGACGCATTGCGAGGGGTGTATTGTTATTTTTGGGCCCAAAGTAAGTTTTTACGATTCCAGTCGAACAGTGATATCTAGATTCCTATGGTATATACATCGAATATTCTTTATCCATACGTTTCCTTGAACATTTCTCGATCAGCTCTGACGGTTTTCCGCGTCTTCGGATCGCGAAAATGAACGAAATTTTCACACAGAAGTTAAGAAAACCGTTTGGGGTCAGTTGTGACAGGGAGCAGTTGTAACATTTAGATATAGGATAATACTGACATTTCAGCTTACTTGATACGAAAATGTTTGTTTTAGTCCCTCCATGTTAGAATGCCTCGAAAAAGTGAAGAAAATATAACGAGTCCGTGATAACTGTTTATCCTATGAAAAAGCTAATGCCGAGGTTATAAACGGAAAACAGCTGGAAAATATCCCTCCACACCATTTTCGAACGACATGTCTCGGATCTAAAAGTGGTTCCGAGTTAGATTGACCTCAATGGAATTCGCAATCGTGATTATCAATTGGATTTTGTGTGAAAACCTTGTGTCACAACTGACCCCATTCGCTGTCACAACTGCCCCGGACCCGGGGTCAGTTGTGACATTTTTCCTTTTTTTTTTGTCGGGCTTGTACTTTTTTTCTATTAATGCTAGAAAGTCCTACTTAGCGTCATTTTGTCAGCAATTGAATGGTCTTTCCTGCGGTATTTGAAACATTTATGTGATTGTTGTAGGTTGAGCTTAGTAAAGGCAAAACTGCAAACTGTCACAACTGACCCCGGTCTACCCTACCTTTTATCGTGTAATATCTTCGGCAGACTCCTTAAGTATTTAGAATTCAAGAATGGGCTTTTCGGTTCAAATAACATCGTTAATCATGTATTTTGGGCCAAATTATGCTGCTTCAACTTCAAGTTTAATCATTATTTCAACTAACATTGAAAATTCTGCAACTATAGGTCCAACGAATACTCATAATCCACGTAAGTCTTTTCCCTATCTGAAGAATTTTCGTAACACGAAATATAATCTCTTACGCGGATTATGAGTATTCGTTGGACCTATATAGTTGCAGAATTTCCAATGTTAGTTGGAATAATTATTAAACTTGAAGTTGAAGCTACATAATTTGGCCCAAAATACATGATTAACGATGTTATTTGAACCGAAAAGTCCATTCTTGAATTCTAAATACTTAAGTAGTCTGCCGAAGATATTACTCGATAAAAGGTACTTATCAACATAATACACATTTTAGGCCATAAAAAAATAACGCCTGGCTCTCCCACTCTGAAAATTACACAGCACTGAGAGAATACATATATCTAGGTCTGTGATTTTTTTCAGATTAAAAAAAAATGCATTTTTCCGCAATCTCTAATTGTTTCGGGAAATGGAGACAATTTCATGTGGAGCGATCGAAATAGTCCAGCAGCCACCGCCTGATTTTTTGAGTGATTAATAACAGGCTGATTCTCCATGAGTAGGTTCGGTTCGACGAGACGCCCAAGTTTTCCCTCTGTGAAAATTCTCGATAGAGGTAGCTAATGAACTGCGCAGGTGTGAAACATGTCGATTCGGTGGGGTGTCTAAATTGTCAGACTAACAGTAAGTTTTTTATTCAAATGTTAAGATAATTGGACAGTATATTCGGAAAAACAATTGTCCTACAAAATGAATGGTTTGCCTGCAGCGTCCTCCACTCCGAATATGTCAAAATAACGAGGTCATAAAAATTATTAATAACCAGCTGATTTTTTGTATGCAGCTTAGTAAATACTTGTATAATGAAATGGCCATATAGTCCTACAAATTTAGTGGCACGTTTTCTCGGTCCTACGCTTGGAAGTTGTCGATACCACGGTAACACTTTTTTCATTAATAACAATCTGATTTAAATTTTTTCCTATCGGGAATAAAGTGTAGAACACAATTTTACCACTGTCCTACACAAAAAGTGGTATGTATTTCCAGGAATACATATATTCTGTTAAAAACTCATTCGACGCATTTCTCGCAGTTTGCAGTTTTACAGAGCAAATCGTCAAAGTACTGTTAACTGTGCATCTCATAAAATTGAAATGATTTACCAGTATAAGTCTTTGGTGAGAGTAGATCTAGAAAAGAATTTCAAAGTTACCGCTGAAATGAGAGAGCGCGTGCTATTGTATATAAAAGTTTGGGACGCCGACAGCGTCGGTTGCCCTTGGGTTCCCTTCCCAAGCCAGTCGGTTACAAGCGTTTAAACAGCACAGGTCTTTGAGTCAAAGTGTCGTTCGAAAACTTATGCCTCAATGAGTGAATATGGAGTGCTTTTTGTGCAATTTACTTCGTGAAAACCCAAAGTTTCGCGAGAAGAGAGAGGAAACAAAAAAGTTTTCTAAAGAAATTCTGCTCTCTTGCAAGCAGTTTTTAAAGGCTCGAATACATCACAAGCACAAATATAAAGATGTGGTACTGCCCGACAGTTGGGATGATGAGATCATCGGATATCATTCCTCTTGCTACAAGGAATTCAGAGTCAAGGCTAAATATTTATCCTGCGAAAGGTAAGACAATCAAATATTTTGTAGGGATATCTGGTCGAATCGATGTAGAAAATCGCCTGCATTGCCTAAAAATCTTGCTGCGTATGTTCGGTACAATAGAGAATAGAATAGTCGACCCGGCTCCGAGCGTCTTTACCGGACCAGCTGCGCAGTATTAGGTATATTCTATTGTCTGGGATTATACAGGTATATCGGAGCAGATGTTTACTTTTCAAATGCCGTTAGTCTCGAGGGTTTCGGTGTGTGTATACAATATATATACACACACACACACCGAAACCCCGAATAGATGCGCACGAAAGTCTCAAAATTTCAAAATAATACAAGCCTCAGTTGACCAGACTCCCATCTCGAATTAAATAATCAAAGTAATAATAACTAACTTATTTTATGTATGTTTAAACGTATTTTAGCTTTGGATAAATTCAAAAATTATTGTCTCAAACGGAAATGTTTTTATATACAGCTCCGATTCATGCTTCACATCACCAGCACGTAGATCTACGGAAACCATCGATCGTTCCTTAACATCTTCTACAAGTGTAGAAGTAGATCCATCAACATCTTCTACAGGTGTAGAAGTAGAT